>JAAIXI010000223.1:8579091-8841713 GCA_013403645.1 Heliconius nattereri
AATAAGTAGTAGTAGTAATAAGCAGCAAATAATTAAATAAAAATTAACAGTAATTCGAAAATATATAAAAATTTACAAAACCATCAAAGTCATACTATACCTACCACTCGTAGGCTAGGTCATTCCGAATCACTGACATCTTCTCAATTATTTATTAAATTGTTATACAGTAAACGATCTTACGTATAATTTCCATCTAGACGAAATGCTAAAAGTGACTATTATATTTATTTTCATAAGGATGAATATCAAATTATAGAAATCATCTAATTTTTGTATACAAATGTATATCTATAGTATATATCAACGCGGACTTTTTTAAACAATATTTAAGGGGCAATATTTTTGGAGAATATTGTTTTTTTTGTGTCTCATAAGGTTGAGTCAGCGCGCGCCATGTATGCGTTAAGCAAATTTATTTTGGGTGACGTTTTCTAACGAACTTTGCAAGTCGTTGCTTAGCAACGGCGGTTGTTATAAACATGGCGAAATAAACTGCACGTCCAATTAATAAATATTTTAATATATTGATATATATCGAAAATATTACAAATATGAGAAAAAAAAGTGTCCTATGTTCATCCCGAGACCCTCAAGTATCTCGTTACCAGAGCGAGGAAATGGAAATATTAAATTATTAATTTTGTAGAGTGTCAAAGAAAGAAAAAAAAAGTTTTGTGAAAGTCAAATTTCCACAGGAACGGGGAGTTTACGTCTTAAGTCCACATGAAATAAGTTACGGGCGACGCCCAGTACGGTAGCTATATGGAGATTTATAAATACCAACCCACCCTTGCATCCACCTCGTAAAGGTCATCCAACTTGACCCTGAGCTAAATGGCAGGCACGAGCGTTGAACACTGTTACACGCTATTTATAAACTGCTGGAAAACTCTAGAGAAAATGCTATTTGTTAAATTAAGTTTACATAACAATACGGTACTGGTTCTGGTACGCTAGACCAGCGCAGCTTCGCCCGCTTGAACTAAGCAAATATACATTTATTAGATATATTAACGAAATTATTTTCAATTTTCAATAGGATAATTCAATAGGAAAATGTATGCCCCAATAATTAAAATAAGCCGAATAATAATATTAGAAAAAATAGCTAACTAACTAAAAAGAACAAAACATAATAAGTAAATATAAGTAAACGAAATTCTGAATATTAAAAATAATAATATAAATGTATGGAATTAATGTCTATTGAATGTAATGCAGGATGGCTGCCAACTAATGTAATAGATTGTACCATTGAGTTTGAAAAGAGCAACTGTTGAGTTTCTTGCCGGCTCTTCTCAGCAGAACTGCCTTCCGAGCCGGTGGTAGCTTTTTGTTCATATGCTCATTCGACGATTCAAAAGTGCTTATTATAAGTTTATTTGAAAGAAGAATAATTTGAATTTGAATAATACTACCAACTAAAATTACTTAAATTAACACAAAGGATGTTCGCTGAACCGTACGTTGACTGTTCCTTCGCCCTCTTGAGAAAAAGATGCGGGCTCTGATGCGTAAGGTACGAGGTAGTACCAGCAAAATATTGAACGTGATGTCTATTACACTGAAGTGCATATACATGGATCATTGCTGATCGATTGCGATGATTCGTGTATATTGTAATACTTATTAAAAAATATAATAATAACTAACCTATTCTGTAAGATATATTGTTTACTAACCATAATGAGTCACTTGAGTAAAGTGTACCTATATAAAATCTATCTTATGTTTTTTAAATATTCTCTTATATATACAAGACGCCGCGGAGACCGGTGGTCCGTCTTTTTCTGCTGTTTTGTCCTTTTGAATTTGATTGATTTTGACTTTTTTTTATTAATTTATATTGCAGTATACTCCTTTACACAGCAAAATAATTGAAGTTTTTAATATGTTATTGTTAGCTCTATTCCGGTGGTTGCGTAATTTTTTTTATTGTATCAATTATTATTATTTATTTTTTATTGTATCAAATATTATAATTCTGGAGGATATTCTGTGTTTCTCCTTAATTTATTTATCGCCTCTTGGTCTCTATGAGATATCTTTAAGTTATAGTCTACTATATCGGTGACTGGTAATCAGTGGCTCGACGGAAGAACTTGCCGACGACGATGTAGTACATGCATTCATTTGTGTGCCTGGTGATCGCAACGACAGCATGTGATATACTGTCGTGTTGGGCACTTTTGATTGAATTTGTCTAGATGGTGACCGTACGAGAGATAAAAGGAGCCCTACCTCTCTTACTGTTCATTTTTCCGTCATAAGTCTCAGAGGGGCTCGCTCCATCGCACCAGGAATTCTGGGCGCTGTCGCGTGTCTTTAGAGTCGATTATCTCTCGACTATGCCTCCTCTCATTAGGTCAGATTTATCAATTGCCGCCGATGACACCGCAAAAGCGGAATGTCTCGCTGACAGTTTAGAGGCTCAATGTACTCCGTGTAGTCAGCCCTGCGACCCGAGCCACATTTCGCGCGTGGATTCCGCGGTCGCAGAATGGGCGCTGACGCCCCCGCAAGGGGAACCGCTCCGCTCGACCTCGGAAGAAGAGGTCAAAGACACCATCAAAAATCTCAAAGATAGGAAGGCCCCGGGGCCCGATAAATTGTCTAATAGAACACTTCAGTCCCTTCCGGCTCAGTTCTTATCTCTATTGATCATTATTTTTAATTCCCTTCTCATGTCGTGCTCCTTCCCCGACGAGTGGAAGGAAGCCATTGTCATAGGTATACCGAAACCTAACAAGCCGCGGAATATGCCCTCTAGCTATAGACCGATCAGCCTTCTTAGCTGTTTAGGTAAAATTTATGAGAGAATCATTCTCATTAGACTCTCCGAGGTGGTAGAGGCCAAATCTCTGCTCATCAAAGAGCAATTCGGTTTCAGAAAGAAACATTCTGCCATCCACCAAGTTCATTGCGTGGTAGAACACATAGCTCAATACAAAGTAAAAATTTCCAACCGCAGACATACTGCCGCCATTTTTCTCGACGTAGCGATAGCCTTTGACAAGGTCTGGCATAACGACTTGGTTTTCAACCTGCGGCGCTCTGGCTTGCCAGACTGTCTCGTGCGCATCCTGCAGGATTTTCTGTCAAATAGATACTTTCGCTATAAAGTAGAAGGAACTCTCTCCTCCCCCCGCCTCCTCCGCGCAGGCGTCCCCCAGGGTTCAACCCTCTCTCCTATGTTATACGCGCTGTACACAAGAGATATACCTCGTACCAGGGATGTACGCTATGTACGCCGATAATACCGCCCTATACACTTCTCCGCGTAATACACGCATAATAGCCGATCGACTTCAGAAAGCGGCCCGCGTACTTGGTGTGTGGTTCCGCCAATGAGGAATCGAGGTTAATCCAGAGAAGACTAAAGCAATACTCTTCCCTCGCGCTCGTTCAGAACAAATCTCTACCATCTATCTATTAGATAAAGCCATTCCCTGGGAAAAAGAGGTCAAATATCTAGGTGTCACATTAGACTCTAGACTCTCCTTCAAACCCCACGTCACGAAAGCTTGCAATAAAGCTAAATTCATTCTTAATAGATTATACTATCTCATAAACAAGCGTAGTAAAATGTCACTTAGAAATAGGCTGACAGTATACAAAACTTGTATAAGACCCGTCCTCTCTTATGCTTGTGTAGCATTCGCACACACTAAGCTAGATCCCATGCAAAAGGTACAAAATATATTCTTACGTATCGCATCAGGTTGTCACTGGTTCGTGCGTAACGTCGACCTACACAGAGACTTTGAACTGGAATCGATTCACGAGCACTGCAAACGCTTAGCGAAGCGCTTCTTTGAGCGCGCAGGCTCGCACGCAGATACCCTCATCGTTAATGCGTGTGATTACATCCCTAACGCGCTCCCTAGACGTAGACGCCCGCGCAGCGTCCTTTTAGACCCCGATGACGCCATTACAATAGCGAATGCCCCGTATGTAGGTAGGAAACACACTACTCACACACGACACAAACACCATCGTCGACGGAATCGACGACGAAGTCCAGCTTATTCAACGGCTCGGTCGCGTCTCGGCGCGGTCGTGCCCAGCGGTAAGGGACCGTTAGCTCCCTTAGAGTAGTCTAATTTGTCCCCAGTCGCGACTTCATGTCGCGGCTGGTTTGCTTAGCATAGGTGAAATCACAGTCCGCTCGACGGCCGCAACTCGAGGTTCGAGTCCCGCAGGAGGCGCTCTTACAGTCGTCGACTTCCTCACAGGCAGCCACTTAGTGCTTGCATTTCTTCAGGGACAGAGTACCCTCTTCCCTACCCAACCGGTGCCGCTGTAAGAGCCAATAGGGCTAACAGCATTATCCACATGTTCGAAAAAAAAAATCATAAGTCTTTTTTGCGTTTCTTTCATCACTCACTAATTCGACGCGTCCAAATCAGCTGAGCCCGTTCTTCTTCATTCTCACCGTGATATCCTCGCTAGTACCTGCCATTCTGTTCATCTCTTCATTGCGGATTCGATCAGCTAAGCTGACTCCGCATATCCTAAGAAGAGATCGCATCTCCACGGCATTCATCTTTCTTTCATTCTTCTTCTGAAATACCCACGTTTAGCTGCCGTATAACAGCGTCGGTACCAACACTGTATTGTTTCATTGTGTACAGTCGGTGCCAAACATGCAGCTGTGCTGACGTTTCATCGTTTCATCAATGCAGCCAAGGCACCGTTATAATATTAAAATAAGTAAAATATTAACATATATAATTGTTCAAATCATTATACAAACATGGAAAACAGGAAAACTGTAAAGGGAAGATACAAAGCTATTAGCAGTTATCAAAATAGCACGTGTATATGTGAATCATTACATATTTTATAATCAAAAGGAAAAAAAAGTATTTTTTAGCTTCACGTTGTTTCCAGCATAAGCAGGGTAGACAGAGAGAACCTAGTAACAAGGCACGTCCGTTCCCCACATTCCAAATAATTTTCAAGACATTGCTTGTTGAGTGGCGAAACCTGAAGTCTGCACACCACGGTTTCAAATATAACAAGTATTATATTATAATAAATAAATTAATGTCTAAAATTTTGGGAAATTTGCACCAGATGTGAGTTTAATGGTATCACCAGTTCTCAGTAACTGCAATGACCAAATATCCTCCTGATAACGACCAGGATCACAATTTCCCTTTGTTTTGCACACGAGCCACATTGTCTGAAAGGACAGGCGGTGCAGCAACTACCTACGAGTATATATAGAGATTTGCACAAGAACAGGATACAGTCAGCCGTGATTACCGCGGCTTACCAGTTTCAAATTTAATATTATATTTAATGATTTTTTTTGTAATTACATAGTTTTTTTTTTAAATTAATTTTGTGTATTTTAAAATTGTAAAAAAGGTGAGTTTTTCTATATAAATGTATAAAGCTAAACGAAATTTGATCTAGTGGCCTAAGATAGTCAAGCATATGTCTACGCTATAGTGTAGAGAAAAGAATTAACTTAAGTTTGATACAAAAATAAACAATAATAAGCCACCTGCTCAATACCTATAAGAACTGGCCACCATTATTTTTTCGATCCCATACATCACTCAAATGATGTTGAGTTACCATAAATTTGAGTAAAGGTCATTGTCCAAAATTTGGCAACCATGGTGTAATCTATTCTACCATATATCATTCATACAAAATAAGTATCATTAAAGAAACGGATACCTGTGGGTTTTGGCAGTACTACAATGTCCTAGGACACTCCATTCTTCACTTATTCTATACTTTTAAGCTAAAACATTATCCTTAACTTAAGCTTATAGCCTACAATTGGACAGCGCCAATATGGTGTCCCTTTTTTTAAATTAACTAGCGACCATGGGCGCAGGAAGGGCAGGAGTCGAGAGGTCCGTGCCCACCCCAGAATAGTCTGGTTTCTACTTTTTGGTTAATAATATTTGTCGTTTCTTTTTATTATAAGTATGTAGACATTTGACCTTTCTTTATCGGTCGGTTATTTTATTGTTTAATCCTAATTTAACAGGAATTTGAAATGGTGTTGACTGGACAGGATATTGGATTGATTATGTTATTTGTTAAATACATATGAATTATTCTTAGCTTCTTCCTTTTACTATCTTATTGTTTTCCTTTTAGATTGTTTTTGTTTGTATAACTATAATTATTTAATGATATATTTTTAGAATTCTATTTTTTTTTAATCAATTTTTCATGTTTTCTTCTGTTTAAAGTTTTTTTTTTCAAGTTTGGGCATTGTTTCATTTCTTACAAATTAAACTATTATGAGGCTACTTTTAATTTAATAAATATTTTTAATTTGCTTTCTATGTTATTATCACTTATCACATTGCTTTCTTCCAGTTCAGCAGAATGACTGACAAGAAGCATCTGTTATTGTTCTTCGACAGACCGACAGAGCCATGCTTCATGCCAAAAGATGGCTCCGTCTTACAATTACCTGATAATTACTTCGTAAGTATTATTTTTTCCGTGTTAGTCACACATTTTTTATCTGTATATATCTGGGCAGACAAAATCTCTTATCTCAACATTATTTTACTTAGAACTAAGGTGACAAGCGAGTGTGTATATAATTTCACACAAAACGCTCCTTTCCTACACACCACCTAATTAATAAAATTATTAAAGACAACGCTTTGTCTTCTTACCAGAGCGAGCAGAGCAGAGAAAGGAGAAATAGAAATAACTCATTCCTCTTAGTGGAAATCTAAGCCACAACTGGCATCTTCATAGTCAGACCCTGTATAGCACCAACGGCCTCTCCCATTTTTTTTTTATTTTACAGGAGTCTACATATAAAAATGACTCCTATCTCCACATCTTAACTTTATAGGCTAACTTAACTCGAAATTAAAACCAATTTTATATTCTTTTAGCCGGATAAGTATAAGGAATCAAGCAATATCCTCTCAAGTCGTTTCGGCGAGGGTGTGAGCCCCATACCTGTGAGGAACATCGCGTTGCCAGACCTGTCTCTGCCCATGGAAATGCCTTATAACGACCAGTTTTCCTTGTTTATACCTAAACATAGGAGAATGGCTGGGAACCTTATTGATGTGTTTCTTGGTAAAGTTGGATATTCTATTAAATATATTAAGACATATTAGTATTTTTTTATTATTATTTTAACTTCATGCTCGAGGCATTGTATGTTGAGTAGCAAACCTCAACCCCGCGCTTCGCTACCAAAGTTCAAAATGTATTCAGATTTCAGACAAAGTTTCTGTTTTTTAGGAATTTTATAAAAGTTTCACTTGACAATGCCAAAAAAGTGTATCCTATACAAGTTTTGTTCAGAATTGCTTCTCTTTGTTTAATAACAATCAATTATTGTTATAATTATATAAGTAATATTTTTAATTCTTATAAAATTATCAAACTAAAAATATTTGTACATCATTATATTGTTTACGGTTTTTTAAAGGTATGCGTGATGTCGCTGATCTTGTGTCCCTCTGTTCGTACTGTCAGCTGAGAATCAATCCTTACATGTTTAACTACTGCCTTTCAGTGGCTTTACTGCACAGGTAAGTAACAAAATAGATTCTTTTTCATATTTATTAAATTCCGTCAAATATAAAAATAAGTAATCAAAACATAAAATAGTTATCAATTACCTAAATACATGCTCCAAAACGCACTGATACCACTATATCAAAAAAAACCTAAACCAATTTTGATGAAACTTGGACTGGATACCCAGCGTATTTTATATTAGTTTCTATACGAATTAAAAATATATTCACAAATAAAAACATTCCAGAGACGACACGAAAGGTATAGACCTCCCGACCTTCGCGGAAACCTTCCCCGATAAGTTCCTAGACCCGAAGGTGTTTAGGAAGGCGCGTGAAGTATCTAGCGTTGAACAACCGTTAGACAGGGTGAGTTGGAGAAAATGGTGTTTATTTTTATTAAATATTAATTATTTTTAAGTTTTTTACGTTAGGAGAAATTACTGCCTTTGTAATTTTTTTATATTAACAAATCTAACTGATTATCAAAGCTACAATATTTAATACAAATTATTTCTATTTTTCACTTTACACAACAAAATTCGATGTACAATTTCGCCACTAAAAATCGTAATACATAGTGTCTCAATGTAAAAGTGGGGAACGGAGAACTCTGCCTTCCATATATTATTTCGTCTATTCATTTGCAGATACCAATCCCAATTCCTCAGAACTATACAGCATCAGATTTAGAGCCGGAACAGCGTGTGGCCTACTTCCGTGAGGATATCGGCGTTAATCTCCACCACTGGCACTGGCATCTCGTATACCCATTCGACTCAGCTAATCGCGCTATTGTGGACAAAGACAGGCGCGGCGAGTTGTTTTATTATATGCACCAGCAGCTTATTGCTAGGTAATAGGAATACGTTTATATAAATTTATAACTTTTTTTCAGTTAATTATTTTTAAGCTTTCGTTTTCTTATATTTTTATAATAATGATTTTATTCCAGAGAGCTTTAAATTTTTTCACTAGCTTTCTCACTTTCGCGTATTAGATATTACATTGTGCTACGGGAAGAAATAAACAACTTTATATTTTCTCATTTGGAATCGGAATTTAAGAATAGATTTTAAAAGCTTTTTAAACAAAGGAACGTAAATACATACATTTACGCTGAAAATATAACCCTCCTATTGGCTTGGGCTTCATTATAAAATACGTGTAAGAATTTCAATGTAGCTCTATAATAAGCTTAAGGCTTTATATAAGTGCTTGTACAGTAAACAAGAGGTGCGGGTTCGAGTCCCTCTACGTTCAAATTTTGCGTTTCTAAATAGTTTTCTTTCCTTAGTGTGAATAACAGTTGTAAAAAGACAATTTTAGATAATTTTAAGCATTTTATATTACAGATACACCACAGAAAGACTGTGTAACAAGCTCGGTCGGGTCGATCGTTACGATGATTTCCGTCAACCCATCGCTGAGGCGTACTTTCCTAAATTGGATTCTCAAGTTGCAAGTCGAGCTTGGCCGCCGCGGTAGGATATTTTTTTAGAACGGAGTGTCTTAATACTATGCTCTTTATGTTTACACTGTTTGATTAATGAACTAATGCCGCGCTTTGAATAAAGAACCTGTATAACTATAATAATATATTTTTTTATAATAGATTCGCATTTTCCGAACTCCGCGACCTGGACCGCCCTGTGCAGGAAATACGCAGCGACGTCAGCCAAATGGAGCTATGGAGAGACCATTTCCTTGAAGCTGTCAACAATATGGCTATTCTTTTGGTAATTTGTAGTTTTTAGTGATTTAGTTTTTGATATTTTGACATGTTAACATGAAATTGAAATTTTTTACCCTTTGGTATATGTTTTGGTTTTCTGAAATAATATATTCCTGAGTATTTATGGCAGAAACTTTCATATCATTAGAACTTACTAGTTGCCTATAGATTTATGAATAGAAGAAAAAAATATTCTATCTTTGCCTTGACATCTGAGAAACAATGAAAATATTAAATATTTCATTTCCTCGAGTGGGAACGGAACCCAAAACCTGTCGCGTGCATAGTCACGTGCTTATGTCCCTGCGCCGCATCTGGCCCCTACTGGTAGTATCTTGATAATAATAATTAAAAATTATAAACTTTACCATTTTCCAGCCCAACGGTAGCACAATGCCTTTAGATGAACAAACAGGCATCGACGTCCTCGGTAACTTGATGGAGGCCTCAATGCTGAGTAAGAACCCCAGTTACTACGGAAACCTGCACAACATGGGTCACGTGTTCATGGGCTACGCTCACGACCCCGATCATAGGTATTTGGTACGTACTTAAAAAGTTAAGGGTTACAAAAAACTTAATATTTTTTTTTTCTTAAATTATTTTCCTTTAAAAACATTATATATTCGAAAACTTTTTAGGGTACCTCAAAAAATGAAAAAGGAACCCTTATAGAATCACCTTGTTTTCCGTCTGTCCGTCTGTCGATACCTTTTATTTTGAGATAGCTCCATTGATCTCGGTACTAAGCTGATATTAATATCAAATAGGTACTCAGGTCCTTTGAACGCAATCAAAGATAGGTACGAAGCATTAACAATAAAAAAAATGCAATATTCACATAGACAGTTTATTTCTAAAAGTATCCATATTTCGCCATAATAAATAGCCACAGATTCATACATCTCCATAAACCAAATAATGAATCCAAAAGTACCCAAGTCCATAGTTGTACTCAAACAAATTACATATTTTACCTATTTCACCCATTTTTGTAGGAACTATTCGGCGTAATGGGTGATTCGGCGACCGCCATGCGCGACCCAGTGTTCTACCGCTGGCACGCCTATATAGACGATCTGTTCAATTTATATAAAACTAAATTGCCACCTTATGGAAGGGATAAGGTACGTTCTTATTATTATTTTTTTAGCTTAACGATGTATCCCGCACTTAGCAACGTAGGCAGAGGGAATCTGAGTGCTAAGATCTTCGATCAACTATACACTAACTAAGCCGTGTATTTCCATAATTCCCCACCCACACACCCACTTTTCGCCAAATTCTTAAGGCATTGCTTGATGAGTGGCGAAACTCAATGAAACACTTTGCCTCGTTTATATTTCATTTCCTTGAGTGGTAAACGAACCCATAACCTGTCGCGTTTACAGTCACACGCTTGTGCCCCTGCGCCACGACTGCCCCCCCTTTTTTTCATAAATTCGAGTATCTGGATTTTCGATAATACGAATGATTAACGATTGATTGCACCTGCATACATTTTCTCAAAAGATACAATTTTAATTAAATTTGGATTTCAGTTGGACTTCCCCGGTATCCGAGTATCTGGGATCTCTGTTCGTAGTCAAGGACCATTAGGTGGGGGTTCGAATCAATTTCACACTCAGTGGGAACAGAGTACTGTGGAACTGGGTCGTGGCTTGGACTTCATGCCGCGTGGTAGTGTCCACGCACGTTTTACACATTTGCAACATGATGAATTCGAATATAGGTAAGAAATTGGATTCTTCTTCTGTACCATGCTTTTCAGCATAGCAGAATAGGAAAAAACATATTGGTAAGGCACTCCGTTCTCCACTTTCCGTTGTGTGACAGCAATCAGCTCGACGCTTCTATGCTATCTGATCATTCAGATCAGCATCTGAAAAGTTTTGCCATAAAAAATTTTTACCTAAATTATAAAAATACAAAAATTACTTAATATAAAGATGTATTTTATCAACAGTATTGAAGTAAACAATTCAAGTGGAGCAGGTCGCATGGGTACATTCCGCATCTTCATAGCGCCCGTTTTGGATGAAAATGGAAAACAGCTAACGTTTGAAGAGCAACGTCGTCTTATGATCGAATTGGATAAATTCTCTCAGGCCAGTACGTATTACACTGTTAAATAGTATTTATAGTTTTTATATATATGTTTTTGTTAGATTGATTGCATAAACATTCAATTTATCAAAAAATATAGGCATTAGTATGCCTATACTATACCACTATTTTAAAGCAACCTACATTTTCCACGCAAACATGAATACTTGTGTATAAAAGTAAACAATATATATTTTTCTCAAATTATCCCCTGTTACCATCTCTTAACAAAGAACGCTGCGCAACTAAAAATCTCAACCTGGCTACTCTGGCGGAACTCAACGCCGCCAAATAAAGCCGCGGGAAATGAAAATAATTAAAGATCTCATCCACAACCATCGCGTTTACAATCACTCACAGTCCCAATACATCACTCACAATGGCTCATTTACTTTTCTTCCAGTTCCAGCCGGCAGTTCCAGCATACAAAGGAAGAGTCTATTATCCTCTGTCACCATCCCCTACGAGAGGACATTCCGCGATCAGAATTTAAGACCTGGTGACTCTGGCTCCGAAGCAGCAGCCGAATTCGACTTCTGCGGCTGTGGCTGGCCGCATCACATGCTGATACCGAAGGGAACTCCAGAAGGTTACCCCATGGTGTTGTTCTGTATGGTGTCCAATTGGAATGATGATAGGGTAAGGATATTCAATTCTCTATTACGAACGACGATATATGTATTAAAATAGTAAACTTTAAAGAACATTTTGTCAATATACTATCTTATTCTTTTTCTTCTAGGCATTAATCCCGGCTTTTGTCAGGGTCTGTCTTCCTACTCAACCTATTTCATTTTGTACGGTCTTTAACGAGATTTTTCTTATATATAACATGATTTATCAACCCCCCACCAGGTAGTACAAGAGTCGGTAGGTACTTGCAACGATGCAGCCTCCTACTGCGGTATAAGGGACCGTAAGTACCCAGACCGTCGCTCCATGGGATTCCCCTTCGACAGACCAGCTCCAGTCGCAAGTTTGGTGGATTTCCTGACTGCGAATATGGCGATTACGGAATGTAATATTAAGTTTACAGATGCTGTACGACCACATAAACGGTAAGTTTACGGTAAAATTGGAATTTGTGTATAACGGGCTATTTTTATTTTGGTATTTTATTAATGTTTTATGTTCAATGTTTTAAAAAAATAGTTAGGTATATTGAAATATTTTGAATATAAATTTTAATGTTAATTTTTTTGTCTTGGAATCTAATAAGAGAATTTGAAAAATCATGTGTCTATTATATAAAAAACGAATACACATTTAAAAGTAACCTGTTAAAACACTCGGTCTTTCTCTAAAAAAAAAAGCCAGTAACGACGCAAATTTCTAAGCCATTTTATAATGACCGGGGAA
This sequence comes from Heliconius nattereri, assembly GCA_013403645.1. Lineage (NCBI taxonomy): Eukaryota > Metazoa > Arthropoda > Insecta > Lepidoptera > Nymphalidae > Heliconius > Heliconius nattereri. The sequence goes on from JAAIXI010000223.1 coordinate 8,591,821, forward strand.
AAGAACCCGTGACTTTGACTCTCATTAGTAAACCATATTCTATTAAATGCAGTCATAATAATCATATATTTTAAATAAATCAGTTATTGCAAAAAAATCATATATACAAATACATAATATATGTGAGTATAAATTTGATATTTCAAATTGTTGTTACTGGTGTACGAGTTGGCTTTGAAAATGGACTTCGATATTTAGTTTTAGTTAGTTTTAGTCGGGTCACTTGTTATATAGTATTAGATACTAATTGTCTATGTTTGTAAATACTTTGTAATTCATAAGACTGAATAAATTAGCCTTTCACCAATAATGACTATTATTTAACCTTATTATTTAACTAATATTATCACACATTTTGTTTTACGGTAATAGATCTAAGTATCGATTATTCTAGTCACATATTCTAAGAATAATGTTTTATATAAAAAATAATTAGTTATGTCTCTACATTGAAATTTTAAAAAAATTCAGTACACATTAGTTCTACATTGTGATTTACGGATTTACTCATTTTTAAGTTTTCGGCTGTTCAGTTTTTGTCATTGAGCAGGATATTCTTACAATCTTACAATTTCGTTACAATTGCAAGAGAATGGCCTACCCGCGGCAGTGTTTCGAGATCGATACGACCTAGGTGCTTTCAAAAAACGTGTCTATTTTGACTTTGCAGGCCGGCAACGCACCTGTAGCTCTTCTGGTGTTACATGGGGTCGAGGGCGGCGGTATTCACTCACCATCAGGTCTCTCCTGAGGTCACTGATCACATGATATCATATAAATATGACACGACCTGTTTGAAGGCGAGATCACATGTGATCCATCCTGAAATTTGTACGGAACCCTCCATGGGCGGGACCGACTTGCACTTGACCGGTTTTTTTTTCATATGCAACCATAAAACAAAACAAAAAATAAGAAAATTGTATAACTTATATATATCAACAAAAGTTATAACATTTTCTCTGCACGAGTGCACTTCGTAATCTAGTTTAGACCTGTCCTTGACCCGCTGAGCATTACATGAAGGAAATGTATTTTCTTTATACTATTATTGAACTTACCTTGAGACACTACTTTTAATTTAAAGCCAGCGGTGGACTATTGCCGACTGTAAACGTGGTGGTTGCAGGTTTGATTCTCGTGAGGTGGAATCCCAATAATCAAGACAAAAAAGCGCGGCGTTGAGTTCCGCCACTTCACTTGTTCCGATTCAATTTCACAAAGTTAAGCGAGGGGGACGCCATAATGGACTATTAACTTAAAATGAATGATAACTTGTTTTCTTTTCAGCTTCACACTGTATCCCGCCTATAGCAGGGAAAACAGAGGGAACTTAGTCTTAAGACACACTTTTCTCCATTTTCCGATCCCCCTGAGTGAGAATCGTACCCACGACCGTCGCGTTTACAGTCACATTCTTGTGCCTCTGCGCTACAAGAACGGCCTGAACGAAAAGGAGAAGAATTAGAATGATAAATTAGTTTTATACTTCAGAATCAAATTATATATAAAATAATTAAGTGGACATTTTTTTAATTTTCCACTTATCATATTATTATAATAGTACGAACCTAAATCTTTGAACAAAAAAAACACTTGTGCTTCAACCAAGAACCTTTCCCCAAATTTGATTTGAACCCACAACCATCACCGAGGCATAGGTAGTTAAGCGTATAAATACATACTAATTAAAGTTTTGAGGTCAAATAAATAGCGTGTTGGGAAGCAGTTTTGGAAATAACCTTGATATATTAGCATATAGGCACTAAGTTTCTACTGCAGAACACGCTTTACTAGATTTTAGCTGCGACTTCGCTCGTGTGCTGAAATTAAAATAACAAGTTTTGGATTTTTTCAGCTTCACGCTGTATCCCGCATGTAGCAGAGTGTGCAAAGGGAAGGGTTGTTGTACTCCGCTTCCCACACTAATTCTAGAGGCATTGCGTGTTGCGTGGCGGAACTCAACGCCGCGCTTTGCCTCGACACCAGAGCGAAGAAATGAAAATAATAAATATTAAATTTCCTCGAGTGGGAATTGAACGCACAATGTGTCGCGTTAGTGCCCCTGCGCCACTACTGACCTTATAATTTTTTTGTATGGCGCATTCTACGTGTCTTAAGTACGCGGAACCTACTGTGGGTTATAGAGTTTTGTATTTTGTGATAACTTTCGGCTCTCTCGGTCCTGTCCGTCAGACTTTTACTTCTTGGTGAAGGTACAAGTTAGTCAAGTCAGGTAGTTTACTCTTGAGAGTTCAACGTAGTCCAGTCCGTAATGGTTCGCTCCGCTCGCGGTGAAAATAAGGCTTCAAGTAGGGATTCAATTAGATTATTAAAAGAACTTTTGTATTGTCAAGTTACACAGAAATGTCAGTAATCAGTACTACAGGAAAACGGAGAACGCTGTATCCCGCACATAGTAAGGGATATAGGCACCTAGTGTATTCCGTATGGAGAAGTGGGGAATCCCACTTTCAGATGTTTAAAACCAATAATGACTCAAGGGAAGTATCTTATATTATTTCAGAATACTCGATAATTAATAAATTTGAAGATGAAGTATATTAATATATATTTTTTTTATAAATACCTACTTAAGATTAGAATTCAAAAAGAAAATCTTTAAAAAATGAAAATATTTAAATTCTAAAAGAAACTTTAGCAAGTTAGCAGTTGTACATACAAAATAAAAAAAACCGTGTGGTTTGTTAAGAAAGTTTAATAATAGAAGTATTGAAAATATCTCCAGTGATATAACAAACAAACAAACAAATAAATTTAGTAAGTACTAACATACGCTAGCTATATAGTCTTAACTAAAATTTTCAATATAAATACACTACTACAGTGAAATACTGTCGTCTTATACTACATAGTGCAGAGTGCGGAGATCCAGCTCGGAACGGCCTTTCATACACACATTCATACGTAACACACCTCCGATTCGGGTATTCCATTTGTGTTGCTAATGTTGCCAGATTGCGAACCTGCACTATTTGTTTACCGAGATCTTGAATGTAAAAGTAACTCAAAAACACAAAAATAAATAAGGTAATTTTCAGGTTTCTTTATTCAAATCTGACACCATTAGTATACCTTTGGGATAGGAATGTGGGTTCGAGCTAGTGTTGCCAACTGTACTGTTATTTATAGTGTGTGTATGTCTGTTTGAAATACACTATGTAAATATATTAGTTTTTAGCTTGATGCCACTTCAGCACCCAAAATAAAAAAAGATCGTCTAAATCGTCTTTGCTGTATTATTTTAGCATTCTGGTTAAAAATGTTGGCAACCCTAGTTGGATCAATGGAATGTCCGAAGAGAGGTTTTGCTAGACAGATTTCGATTAGCCGCTCTTGAAGAGCAGTATTGCCACCTGGCCCAGGTAGAAGTAGATGAAGTGGCGGGTCTCGTGTGTTACGTATGAACCGAAATTGCGGCCCACGATGCAATGCCAGGTTGGGTTGTACTTCTTGTCAAATTCTTTTTTGATGAACGCTGCAATATCCTGGAAAGAGTCAATATGTCTATATTTAATGAAGTTTAATGTTGGGCATAATTAATTAAGTAAAATAGACAATCAAACAAAATATCTAGTAACACAAAACTTAAAAAGTATAATTGTAGTAAAGAAGCAGCCCTTAACTCATTATGCACAGGTAGTTTTCTAAAGTTAAAAAAGGAAAAACACTATAACTATCCACCAAATTTCAAAGACAATAAATATAATTATGCTATTATTAAGTTTCTCATGAAATATTATATTTCATTAGCATGAATTATACAAAATAAATTTCAAACCAAAAGAAAGGTAGTAAAGCCAGCATTATCACAAGAAACAATTTCTTCCACATAATTATTATTGAACCTTAATATTTAACCAATAAGCTGTGTCTTGAAATAACAGAATTTCAAGACAGCGCACTGCTGTATCTTGCCATATTAAAAAATTATTAACCTTTTCAATGTTAAATTTCTCAAGAGCCTGCGTCGCGCAGTCCACAGCATCCTGCTGCATCTCCTCGCTCATGTCAGCATTCTTGATCACCGCCTTGCGGTCACACATCTTGTCTGTATAGCTGCGGAATCACTCCAAATCTTAGTGGAATAAAAGCAGCTTCACACCATATCCCGCATGTAGTGGGACAGGCAGAGGAAAACTAGTGTTCAGACACTGTTCCCCACCTTCCATACAATTTTCAAGACCGCACATGTCGAGTAAGTGTAGCGTTTTGGCTATCAGAGCGATGAAATTATAATAATTTAAATTTTACCACCACCCGTACAAAGATCGAAACCACAATCATCAAACTATAATCAAAATACTATTCCCCTGCACTATAATCACCTCGATAACAAGGAAAAACATTAAAAAACAACCCTAACACCTAGAAATTAGATTTAAATTACCACGTAGGAACTCCACGCGCCAAATAAGTCAAGTGGTACAACGAACACAAGTCCTAATGCTATCCTAGCCCAGCCTAGGCTATCTAAATGGTCTTAAGGTTATCTAGCTGCCGGAGTTAGGTGGCTTTTAATCTACCACATGCGTAAAACACGCCATTGATTGTTTATATTCAATACCGGATGCTAAAAATAACTTATAAAGGTCAGGCGGGAAGCAAGCCCCCGCGCGCCCTTTAAATTTTACCTAAATCAATGGAGCCTACTTTTATTGAAAAATACATTTATTTTAACACAAAATATACCTTGGCTCAGGTTCAGGCTCCGATGGTTTTTTCTTTATTATTCTAATAGTCGCACTGGCGGTAATGCCCGTCATTAAATAAATTTTAAATTATGTGAAATAGATTCAATTTAAAGCTTAAAATCAACAATGATAAGAATATATCGCTAGTATGAGACTTATCACCATAGAAACTATGAATTAAATCAATAAAATTTACTTTAGTGCCCATATTTTACGAATGTTAGTGAAATTATCAAAACTGCGAGACTTTATGTACTTAGATTTTTATACACAAAACCGAAAAATAAGAACAAATTCATTTAATAATAATAAAAGGAGCCTAAATTTAGTAAATACACTAAATAATAATATTTATTACTTACATTTAAGTCGGTCTTTGAACAATTTCTCACGTAATGATTTTGATACCGGAGATTCTTTGCCTACTTTCTAGAGGATTCCTTCAGAGGCTTCTTTCAGCTGAGAATGCCTCGGTATGCGCTAGAGGGCGTTCTAAATTCGAAATTGTGTTCGAAAATTAAAAGCGGAATAAGTTTGATTTTTATTTTTGGCCAATAAATAAAATTAGCGTTTAATAGTTTAAATTTGTTAATTACTATAATTAAATTAATTATTTTATATACAAACAGTTATATTATACATGTACAATTCACTTTTATATTAAAAAAGTGTTTTTTAAGAAAATAATTTGTAGGAACGTTTTAAAATATATTTTTTTATAGAAAACATAAATTTAAAGAATCAAAATACAGAATACACTATTAAAATGTACTTTTATTTATAAGAAATAATAAAACATATTTTTCCTGGTCTATACAAGTATCCGAACATGCAACGCTCTTTTTCCGACCATGTTCAATTCAAGTGAACCATCTACGTGCCTCTATCGCCATCTTTGAATTGTCAAAAATCACGGACCACAAGAGAACGCTGCGTATACCTCAATCAAATCTATATCATTGTTAAATTCCTTAACATATTTTCATATTTTATATAAATCAAACAAATAAATATGTCCGGCGGAAGTGGCGGTAGCAGGAATGAGTGCAGGATATACGTCGGTAACTTGCCCCCTGATATAAGGACAAAGGACATTCAAGATTTATTCTATAAATTTGGCAAAGTAACATTCGTCGATTTGAAAAACAGAAAGGGACCACCGTTCGCGTTCGTTGAATTTGAGGATCCACGGTAAGTTGTTCCACAATACTAATATTTACTTGATTGTTTGTTTCCACTATCTATGGGCTACTGATTGTCCTCAATTTTATATCTTATAATAAGTCCACACGTATTAATGTATTAATTGTTCATCATATTCGTCTCTCTTTGCCAATTCTTTATTGCCACATTTTATGTCCCAGAAAGCATTCAATTGAAGCTAGTCACTAATCTAGCTCAATCATTAATAATTATTATCTATCATCAGTCATATCATTAATAATAGTATTATTTAAAATGAAGACCTAAGATAATGCGAATCAATATAAGTTTTTTTAATTATTATTGAAGTTAAGGGTTAAATTTAATATTATTTCGATAAAGTATGTTATTTAACACACTTTACTTTAAATTATGTTAAATGGATAGTTTGAAGGCCAAGATATAACAATAACTATGCCCACACAAGTCCTTGATGTTAATTAAAAAAACATGTTAATTTTTATGTTGAAATTTTTAAATGCATACCATTTCCATTCTCTCTGCAATCTCGTACACTATGTATGGTGTTGAGTTCCGCTGATCTTATTGAAAGGAAATGTGGGTAATGACTTTAAAGCAAGGTTTTCTTTGCCTGCTTTAAGTAGGATACATTGTGATGAATAATAAAATACATTGATAGAAAGCACTGCAATACAATTAATGAAATAATATATAAAAAATTCAAAAATATTTTATCAGTTGTTTTGTACACTTTGTCATTGAGAGAGCATTACTGATAATATAACATGTCATTAATTATAACTGCTGTAATTAATGTTCTTGTTATCAATGATTATTGCACATATTGTACATATTATTATTACACATATCAACTATCTATTGCTATTTATTTACATAATTATAATTTCTATGCATGAAATCTCTCAAAGTGCTGTATTGAGTTCTGCCTCGCAACATGCAATACCTTCAGAATTTGGGGGAAAGTGAGAACGGAAGTGGCCAGATGTCCTCTGCCCACCCTGCTATGCATGGGATACACTGAAGCTATAAAAAAACTCCTCATCTCGCAGAGCCAATATAGACAAAACAAACTCAGTGTCCACTCACTTCAGTAACACTACATTTCAACTGGTTGGGACTCAATCAATACAGTGCTTTATCTACCAATGTAGAAACATAATAAAAATAATTAAAATTTAACTGAACATATGTCTATATGTTGGACACTCTGCCACAATCTTTTCATATAAGTAGATGAGAGATTAACAGTAGCATTTTAATGTATTTTGGTTATGTAGAACACCCAATGGGATGGGGTCTCACTTAACCACTTAAACAATGCTTGTGGGTTTTATTCTTATGGGGAAAAAATAATTATTTTCATATTATCTCCTCTCTACTCCCCTAAGACATGCCATTCAACATGCAATGTCTTTGAGTGGCAAGTGGAGAGCACAGTGTCTAGACACTGGGTTTTTTCGGCCTACCTATCATATGATGTTTTAGAAGAGAGATTTTTTCTGTTTGTTGGCGAAACTTTTGAACAGAACTTCCAAGCATGTGGTAACTTCTTGTAATACTGCCAATACTGTAATTTTTATGTGATTTGGCAATTTCAAAATGCTTGTAATATAGCCTAATTAAATAGAGAATATAAAAATAAAGTGTGACGATAATAATATGTTGTTGACAGTGACGCCGACGACGCAGTGCGCGCCCGCGATGGCTACGACTACGACGGCTACCGTCTCCGCGTGGAATTCCCGCGCGGCGGTGGGGGCGGAGCCCGAGGAGGACGCTCGCAGCCCGACCGCTTTGGGCCGCGACCCGCCGCCCGAGGACCGCCGGCCAGGAGGTCGGAGTACAGGGTCGTGGTGACTGGCCTGCCACCTTCGGGGTCTTGGCAGGTTGGTTTTATCTATATATTTATGTGAAGAAAACTTTAAATAACTTTTTACTAAACTTACAGTTTATATGTAGGAGAAGTGCAGAATGCTAATATTTTTTGAATAATAATGCTTATAAAGTATATTCAATAAATAAAACATTACACACTACCATGCATATGACCACTAGTGGCATTAGGGTAGGGCGCCGGATAAAAAGGGCGCCGTAGACGCCCGTTTAGGGCGCTTTGCGCAAAGATGTCTTAAAATGGTCTATGATTTAAAAAAAAAAAAACAAAGTCACCGTCGTCTTTGATATCTAAAAAAAAAAATAGAAAGGCTAGAAGAAGTGAAATTTTATTAGTTTTTGTAAGTTTTTTTTAAATACATGCTTATTTCGTTGTACTCATTCCCTGTTTTGTATATTATTCAAATGTAGTTAGGGGGCGCCGAAAGAATTTCGCCCAGGGCGCCGGTAGTGCTAAAACCGGCCATGCATATGACAATATAAACTCTTTTATGTTTATAAAGTGACATACACGTTGCTATGGCAATGTATCCCCGCGTCAATGTGTCCTCTAGTTTTAATTAATACATCCAGGCAGTTTACGAGTTTTTCAAAAAAAATGTTTACTGCTATGTAATTTTTAAGGTTATATCAATATATTTTTTATTAATATATTAATTTTTTCCACCTATTTAATGTTATTTTTTTAATTCCCCAGGATCTAAAAGATCACATGCGTGAGGCAGGAGATGTATGCTTCGCAGACACTTTCAAGGATGGCACTGGTGTGGTGGAGTTCCTCCGCCATGAGGACATGAAGTATGCTGTTAAGAAACTCGATGACTCGAGATTTCGGAGTCACGAGGTGGGTTGATATTCTGCTGTTTTATTAATTGACTGTAATTGCGACGGTTACGGGTTCTATTCCCACTTAAAGATAAACTATTTTACATTTTGGTTGCAACACAATGCACAACATTAAGCTCCCCATTCAACATGTCTATTAATTATGTCATTAGTATTAAATAATTAATTTCACCGAGTGGGAAACTAACCTGTCGCATACAAGATGGCATATTTGTGTTCCTATGAAACGACTGGCCTCATAATGCTTTCTTTTTCATGAAAATGATTTCTCGAGGTACTGGAATGGAATATTCAATTTTTCATTTACTCGCTCTCTTTCGAAAGTTTTTTTACTCAACAGCAATGCCTCCAGACTTAGACTAGATTAGATGGAAGTTGGTACGGAAGTGTCATTATGAGTACACTCGGTTTACCCTGCTAAGTGCGGAAATACAGTGTGAAGCTAGAATAAAAAAAATCACTAAATTGCAGTTACAAGCTCTTTTAACCTGAATGATATTATGATAGTTGTATTATATGATTCAATCCAATTTTCATTTAATTTATAATTTGTTTTGTTTCTTCAGGGAGAAGTATCGTATATACGCGTGAAAGAAGATTATGGCGGCGGTGGTGGTGGTGGTGGCGGCGGCGGCGGTGGTGATAGAGACAGGTGACGTATTTTTTTAAAATTCATTTGCTTATTACCAAAGAAAAAATGTAACTTTATTTTTTATTATGTAGTAAAATCTAAGAATCTGGATTTACATGTACTTTTAATTGTTAATTGTTCTATCATCATGAAACTTAAACATTATAATATGTAGATTAGATGGCAGTGCAATATTATGGTACCATTGAGTTGGTCTGATGTTGAAATTGGAAGATAGCTCTTGGAACCTTGGACTGCCTACTAGTAAATATATCGCTATGTAGGCAAAAAGCGTGTTTTTAGTTTCGATAACAATTTTTTTTTTGATGGTATAATTGGTTTTATGATGATGAACTGAGTATATTCTTAATATTTTTGTAAAATATTATTTGTAATCAATTTTGTACTATGAAAACAAGCAGCCCGTTTACACGCTTGTCCCAGTGGACACTGGCAGACTAGTCAGTACACTAACGTAGTGTGTGTGTGTCAGGTCGCGCTCGTTCTCCCCGCGCTCGCCGAGCTACTCGCGGCGGCGCGGCTCGCCCACGTATTCGCCCGTGCGCCGCTCCTACTCGCGCGACCGCTCCGGCGACCGCAACTACTGAGCAAGCAGGTACGCACGCACTGTGACCGCCCTGAACTTTACTACTGCCCCCTTGAACTTGACGGTGGCCGCCCTGAACTTGACTGAGGGTGGCTGTGCAGATTTGATTCTTACTTTTGATTATTTTCTCCTCTATTGAACAATGTGCAAAAGCTCAGAAAATATTTCTTCAGGGCGGCCACGACTTGTTAACCCTAGTGTGTATAAATAAACACACAGTACACACACACGTGTTTTCGTAACTACTAAACAGTTATGAATACTAAGCCCCATATTTATAAATTATTATGCTCTGAGATAGATCTTGAACCACCGCTTTCATTCATAGACTATTGAAATGGCATCTTGAAATCATTCTCAGAGTTGAGAGTGGTTTATAAATATAGCCCTTAGTGTGCATACTTTTTTAGTATTTACACATCTTTTCTATAGCCTATTAATAATGATTACAAAGCTAGAATGTATACATATACTATTAAACAGATATACATGTCACATTGCTTTAAAAATATAAAAAAATACTCTTTTTTTTTTTAATACATTTTTAAACACTAGGTATAATGAAATCGATTATAATAACTATAAATGATTCTATGATGATCTTTTTTTTACTCGAAATAACTAAATATAAAATCATTCATTACTTTATTAATTTAATAATAAACTTTATTATTTATATAACATATTTTTTATATAAAAATTTATTTTGGAATTACAATTTAAAAAATGATTGTATTAAAATACAAATTCTAAGAAAATTACACTTAAAGTTAGCTTTTTTAATAATTTAATTCTGTAATAAAAGTTACTTCCACAGTTTGCTTGGTATGGATTTGGACATGTGGACACACGGACAAATGGATTCATATACAAAATATACATTTATAAATTTATATAAATACTAAAGAAAAGATGATTTTGTCTACTGTTAAAGACATTGCGTGTTGGGTGGCGGAACACCGCAATTTGTCGATAACGGAGCAAGGATATATCATTATTGTAAATGATTCTAATACATATTCTAATTTTATGTTCATTTTTTAAAGTATTAATTGAATTTGAATCTAAAATTAATGTTGTAAAATAATTCTCTCAGAACCAACTAATGTGTGGGGGGTTTGATTCCCGACCTGTAATACATTATGTGAAGGAATTGAAGATAGGGGTTAAATATAATGACATATTTAACTACATATATCTTTTAATTTTATTATTTGTTTAATATTTAGACAGTACTGTTCTAAAAAATTTTTTAAAGTTTTATTTTATTCATTTTTTTAAACTATTTTATTGTAAAATATAATAAAAAACCTTAACATTTCTACCAATATTTTATAAAATCAAGGAGGAAGCGTACTGGTATATAACAAGTGCGGGTTCGATTCCCGCGTCGTGTAGTCTAGTACAAAGTGATTGGAGGAACTGAAGGCAATGTTTTCACCAGCAGGCGGGCGGCGGCGGGGCGGCGCCGGGCGGAACACTACCTATCATGCTATTTTTGACAATCTATTTCCCCTCTTTACCCCTTACCTAAACTTTCCTAACACATACACCCCTCCCTCCAATGTAACAAGATGGCGGCACCTTAAATGTCAGACATATATTATAGAAATTGTTGAAATATTAGTAATTTTGCTTTTAATGATTATGGCTGAGTGGTGACGCCATTTTTATTACATATATATATTTTTTCATTATTTACTATTTGACCACAGATTAAAGTAAACGTAATAATGTGTTATTATAAACCATTTTTTTTAAATGACTTTATTGGCAATAGACAATAATTTTCACAATATAAAATTATGAATTGTATCTATTTTGTTTAAACAACTTGTCGAAAGTGTCATGATAGTATTAGTTTTAAGTATGGTTCTTTTTGGTTTTTTATATTCATATGTATACAAATACACATACATGCATACACTAATATGTATATTTATGAAGTTTTTTTTATCATCAATGTATGACAAGTGAACGTTATCACTCTTATCGGTGTGATAACGATAGTAACGCTGGTAACATAAAGTAGATGTAACCGCCTATCCTGTATCCCGTTGACGTATTAATATTAAATTAATTAAAGTAGGGTAAACCATGTGAATGTTGCCCACTTATAATATTCCAAAATATAAAAAATAATGAGGATTATATTGACATTTTTTTTACCTTTCTACAAAATGTCTAAATTCCGTATTATAATTATATAAAAAATTATGAATATTTAATTTTTATTAAATTATTGTGAAAACTGCCTTTATACGATCTCCAATAGTGCTTTTTTAATGTTGTTAGTCATCAATTTAGATCAATCTTAGAAGCATCTTAACAATCTAATATTTAGCTAAATTGATATAAAATTAACATCTGTAAAGTGTTCTGTAATTATATCGTTCTATAACTATAAGTGGGCAATCGCACTCTGGCTTGCTCTAAAAATATTTTAAAAAAAACATTGTATGTATAATTAAAAGTATTTTCTTTTGTTTCATCCACTGTGGATTGGACTCGATGGGATGGACTGGATGGTGGGATGGTGGCGAGCGTGATAGGATAGGATAGGACGGTACTCGGATACGGATACATACGGATACGGATAGAGGGCGCGCATTCGACTATTAACGGAACGGATCGGATCGGATGGACCGGATAGCCGGATGGCCGGACGGCCGACCGGACAGCCGGACAGCCGGACGGACGCATCTGGGGGTATGATTTTTTTATCAAACAATATTAATTAACGCCCGTGATCTTGTGTTGAGTGCACGCTCTGTATGATGGTTGTTGAGATATATGATTGTAATATGTTTGACTAAACATTTTTGCTTTTGATACCTATTATGGTCTGCGTTAGACTGTTTTTGATAAGATGTCAGCATGCTACAGCTTCACTCCAGAATATGGTAACAACCATATATAGAGATATACAAAACAAATAATAATGACACACACACAGAGACGTACAAGCATTGATGTGCTTGTATGTCTGTGTGTGTTTGTGGTGTTTCCGATTATATAGAGGCAGATCCACAAATACACATCTAATAACAAGTATATGCACATGTAAATGTGTCACATTTACATGTGCATATACTTGAACAGACACAGAAATGGAAATTAGACACACAACACAGACAGGCACACAAAACAAAAAGAAAAGAAAGAAGTATGAGAGGCAGTTTTTTGTGTGAACGAATCCACGTATAATGTAGTAGGTAATGACGATTTATTTTCTTTTTGGCCGCTGAATCATTATATTATATACTTTATTATCATTTATACGTATGTATATTAAAAAAACGTATAATTTTTTCAAGTGTATGTAAATTTAGCATCGAGTGCATTCCAAAGACCAACAGTTTGATGGATTTTAATAAATTACCTGGAATTATGTATGGGAGTTTTATTTAGACCTGTGTGTATTTAAAAATCAAAATGGCTGCCTTTTGACGAGATGATGTTATAAAATTCATGACAAAATGGCGATGGTACCGTATTTAAACAATTTGTTTAATTGCTTTTTGATTTTCAAATATACTTGGATATATTTAACCTTTCCCTTTTTTATACATTAATAATATTGATTATAAATATATAGTAAATTTATATCTCAATTAGCAATTGAATTTATATTATTTATGAATCCCTTAAAGCTCATATACTTATATTATAATTTTACATCTTTAAATAAAATTCAATTTAAAAATATTGAAAAATAAAACTTTAACGACGAGATAAGGGTCCAGGTCATATGTGGTTAGGGGGAACTCTGGAGAGAGAGGGAACTCACACACGCGTCTCAAATAATACTGCCTTCTGCAACCAATTCTTGATCCAACAGCTAAAGCTATAATTTATTAATAAAAGAAGTCTTGTTTTATTTTATAAATTTTATTTTAATACTACTTAAATAATACATGAATTTAAATCTTAGTATTCTTCTCTTAAAAAAATATATTATTTAAATTTTAAACCCCGAGTGTATGGCGCATACCCCAAATGTTAAATTCTCGTAAGTTACTTGTCTAAAACCTGCGTTTTCTATCATTTGCTTGAATTTTTCCTGAAATTAAAAATGAAAAATTTAAATATAAAACAAATTATAGGCAAAATAGTTGTGACTTAGGGGCATAAGCTTTCCCACTAAAATTTAATATTTTAATTTGTTTGCTCTGGTAATAAGGAAATGAAGTAACTATTTTCATTTCCTTGCTGACTGGAGTGATGTAACGGTGCTTTGCTATCTGCTTTATGCTATTGCCTACCTGATCAGGAAACTGCCTGATGCTCTCAACTAAATACTGGTACGGCTTCCACTGCCCCGCCACCAGCTGGCCCATCACTGGGATCACTTGGAACGAGTACTGGTCGTACAGCCTAAACAGAAAACAACTATTTTATTATATATAATTCAAATAAACGGGAACCTAATGTTAAGATAAAACAAGATATATAATAGTTAACATTCGTTGAGGTCGTGGCGACGGGGCATAGGCGTGTGATTGTAAACCTGACAGGTTGCTTTCGGCGGAAATTGGGGAACAGGAAAAAGAGATCTGGGAACGGAGTGTCTTAACACTAGGTTCCCTCTGCCTAATCCGTTACAGCGTGAAGTTAAAAAAACGATTATTATAGTTCTTACCATTGCATAGTATTATTAGGCAACTGACTAAACTCTAGGCACATGAAGCGACCTCCCGGCTGCAACACCCTGTACGCTTCGTCTAATACCTGCAAAAAAATAAATAAATGTTGCTTCTATCTCATCTTTACGCATTGAGCCAACAAATCGCGTGTACAACGGGTAAACGAAAATAGTTGCCCCGAGTGAGATCGAATCCACAACCATGGGTGTAGAACCGAAGAGGACTGAGTTGGTCATGCTCACCACAAAATATTGTGGTTAATCAACCCAAAAAAAGTTGACCACTTGACCCGAAAAATTAAAAATACAATGTTTACACGAATATATCCGTTCAAAGTATCGTATTTTTTTTTATATTACCAAGTGTTTCTTATGTAAGAGAGGCAAAGAGAGTCATAGCCTTTTACATAAATTTAAAGTTCTTTTTAATGCATTATTTTGAAAAATATAATAATTCTGTTCTCTTTCTCTATATAAACTATAATTATGCCAAATTTACATGGCCTACCGACACGTAAGCCGACGACACCCTAAGTGCGAGAGATAACTGACCGCAGCTACCCTGCTATATGCAGGATACAGCGAGAAAACTAAAAGACAATCCTCACCTTATCAACATGGGTGCAGTTTCTAATACCAAACGCTATAGTATAAGCGTTATAGGAGTCATCTGGCAAAGGAAGGCTCTCAGCATCAGCGCACCGCCAGTCTATGTCAACTGGTGAGTCTTTTGTGTAGCCCTGTCTTTAAATATGTACAAATTGTTTTAAAATAAGTAATTAGCATTCATATAAAAAAGTATTTTATATATTTATGAAATATTGAGAAAAGAATAATATTTTTCATATTTTATCATTCTTTTTAAGTACATGCTGTATGTATAGAGGGAACTTGGGAATCTAGATTCCTTTGAGTAACTTGCAATATGCAGGATACAGTGTAAAGCTGAATGAAGAATTTGAGCCTGCATATCTTCTTCGAAAACAAATCTTCCTCCTGGCATTAATCCCGGCTATTGCCAGGGTCTGCCCTCCTACTCAACCTACTCCACTTTGCACGATCTTTTGCGTCCTCGGTGGTTAGACCATTGGCTTTCATGTCCTGCATCGCGACATCCAACCAGCGCTTCCTTGGGCGTCCGGGAGGTCGCGCCCCAGCAACTAGTATAGCAAGGCACTTGCGTCCGACATAGTTCTTAGGCCGGCGCGTAACGTGGCCAAACGTCACGGACCCCAAGACTGCCTCGAATGAATGTGTTGCGAATGTGGTCAGACCGCGTCACGCTGCAGTATCTTCATTTCCGTGACGTGAAGCTCCTGAGTGTGCCGTATAAAAGAGCCAGTCGGATGATGCTATTGTATATCAATCCCTTAAGCTTGGGCGGTATTCTGCGGTCACAGACCACATCAGTGACCTCCCGCCATTTGGCCCAGGCAGCGCTTATCCGGCCTTGGACATCGTGATCGATTCCTCCGGACTCGTTCATAACGGATTCAAGGTACCTGAACTTTTCCGACTTAACGGCTGGCTCAGGACCTATAAGGATGGTGCTCGAGTCCCGGCTCCCGCAGGCCATGTACTCTGTCTTCGACACATTTAGTTTAAGACCGCCGTTCTCAAGCGTACCCTTCCAGAGGTTCACTTTACGCTCCAGCGTCAGTCGGTTCTCGGCAATGAGTGCTATGTCATCGGCATACATCATCAGCCATGGAGGCTGGTCCTGGATGTGAGCCGAGACAGTATCGAGCACTACATTGAATAAGAACGGACTAAGAGCCGAGCCCTGGTGAACCCCCACTGTAATCGGGAAGGGTCTAGTGTCGCCAACAGCAGTCCTAACCATAGAAGCGGAATCGTGGTACATGTCTCTGATAATCTCAATATAGGCCTCAGGGATCTCTTTGGATCGCAATGCCCACCGGATACACTGACGAGGCACACAGTCAAAGGCCTTCTGCAGATTTAAAAAGGCCACATGCAGAGCTCTCCTCGGAGCCTGAGGTCGATCATCCGCTCGAAGAGCTTTATGGTATGACTCATAAGCTTAATGCCCCTATAACTACCACAATCTTGAACACTGCCCCTTCCCTTGTAAATAGGGGTAATAAAGCTAAGCCGCCACTGATGCGGCATCTTACCAGTGTTCAAGATATGGTTAAAAAGGTCTTCTTTTCTCGTTATCTTCTTCGAAAACAAAGGTTAACTTCAACTAAACTTCAATAAATCGGCAACTAGTTGCCATCCCTAACTTTGTTTTAAAAGAATCTAGTGTTAGACATTCTGTTCCCCACGAACCAAACATTAGGTATAGAGTAGCGAAACTCAACACTGAATGATTATTTGGAATAATATTTAAAATTTCTCACTTCTCAGCTCTAATCTTCCCCACATCTAACATTGCCTGGTTGATATCACACACTGTCACACTGCTTCGTTTCTCTGTTGCAGAGAGGCCTCTGTTTCTTAAGTAGTTTATGTATCTGAATGTTATGTCACCTAAAAATTTAAAGTATAGTTTTGTAAATGTGAAAACTTCTGAAGATGGGTGTGTGATCTACTCTCATGCATAAACGACTTAATCAATTTAGATGAAACTTAAGAATAATCGAGCTATACAGCAGTATAACAATATACTATAATTTATGTTTATATTGTTGTGTATAATTTGGCTATAATAAGTTTAAGGGGGGTAAGCCACTATTTTAACACTAGAACCGCCTCCGTCCCATTTTAGTCCCACAAGTTTGATTGTATGTAACTTTTTTATTTGCTAATTTATGTTGATGAAACTTTTTGACATTTACAAATTTTACACATTTATCTAATTTAAAATATAATTAATTTCATAACAGTCATACTTTTCGAAAAAAAAAATGATTTACCTAAAACTGCCACTGGGTCATTTTTGTCCCGTCATTATTAATTCACTAGTTGAGAGTATAATTTGACATATTTTCATACCTCGGGGACGACGTGTAGGTGAAGGGGCGATGTGGGAGCGGAGTTAAAAATAGAATAGTGTTCTATTTTTATCTCCGAGGGATATAGGGAGGGATAGGAATTGACTGCTAAATCTAGTCATTTAGCAGTCAATTCCTAAGTGTTTAGGGTTCCGTACATTTTAAGGAAAAAAGGAACCCTTATAAGATCACTTTGTTGTCCATCCGTCTATCTGTGCCTTTATCTTTATATAATATTATTATTAATGCATTATTTGGTCTAATGAATAAAAATTGATTAATAAACATGGTTTGTATATTTCACAAATTATTTTAATAACAATTTTCTTGTCTTAATCCAACAATAAATGTAATAAGTAGAATAGGACAAATTTGTCACAACAGCGGTTCGGGCACTTCTAGTGTTAAAGTATTATAATATTTATTTATCAACAATAAATTGAATCCTAATTTAACATATGTTAAAATCAAAATTTTATGATATAAACTATACATAAGACATACCTGTTCCTCCAGCCATATCCAGCAACTTGGTACCAGGTGTGGACGCCATCCTCATCATGAAGATGTCCTTCCACACTCGGTGGACTCCAAAAGACATAACATCATTCATTGTGTCATACTTATCAGCTACGGACTCAAATACATGGTGCACTGGAAATTTGTTAAATCTTAAGTAAAATCAGTGACCATAAAGAGGAAATACAAAATTGATATGTTATGGACATTAGATACCCTCTGCCTGACCACTGAATATAAGGTATATATGGAATAAACAATGAAGTTTAATAAGAAATATTTTCTCTAATTATGAAACTCATTTTTAATTTCAATAGTGACACCATCATGGATCAGATGGAATATATAATTCTATACTTAACAGTTATGAGTTCACAAATTAATTTTCTCTTTCTATCTTATGAGTTTTCTATTATTATAAGGGAATTTCGTTTAAATAAATATACATTTAGTATTTTAAAGTACACAAAGTTAATGACAGTACAACAATTTACTTCTATTATATTATTTACCCTTTTTAGTTTTTTCCTCCTCGTCAACGGTTTCAAATCCAAAGTGTGTTTTTCTTTTATCGTCATCTTTCGATGCTGCTTGCGCACTGTACTCTTGAACTCTTATTAACTTTTGCGATGGTTTCGGTATATTGATGAAACGTAACAGAGATCTTCTTAAAGACATCACGTTGAATAAAATAGTTTATGTTGTTATTACTATATTTAATAAAATGTATAGTCGTAATAAATGATATTTAATAATATATTTAGATTTAATTTTTAACCTTAAATACAAACAGCTGTTCTGTCAAACTGACATTGACATTCGAGATTGTATGGTTTTTTTGTTTTTTCTTCAAGTTAGGCTAAAACTAACTCAACTGAGCTAAAAAATATTCATATTACATTTTGAATATGTAAAATGTATTTACATGTAGAAATCATTGTTGATATTACGTATGAAAAGTAGTTTTCTGAAAGTTACAAAATTAATAAATACTATGCGTAAAGTGATTTTTTTTTAAATAGATAATATTGATAAGGATTAGTCAACTACTGAGTATCTTGAGGATAATCTCGTATGTGAGTCAAGTGGAAGGCAAACGCCGGTAAATAATAACAAGTGATCTACACAGAACTGCTACGATAACAATAAAGGAAGTAAGCAAAGATTGTTTCTTTATGCTTCTATATTTATGTCTATATCAGTAAAATTGAATAAGTTACTAAATAAATGAATAAATCGCAATTGTTAAAAATAGAATATTTAAATTAGAAAGAAATGTATGATACGATTTATTATTACTCATTTATTAGGTTCGCGTTTTCCTGTAAATTATATAGATTTAACAATAACGAAACATAGAGCCTAACTCTGCATAACTATAGCTCTTTTTCTCATCATGTGTCATAAACCAAAATGTATGAACATGATGAGTGGCATTTTTTTTATACTGGACTAAAATAGTTTCGATTTTATAATAGTAAGAGAGATCTTCCTTGTCCATTCCATGTTATCTCGGCAATATATTAGTCTTGTTCAGAATTTACAGTGACTAAATGTGAGCGCCATGGTTGTGAGTACGATTTATGTTTCGAATGATTAATTAAATTATTTTAATTTTCGTGGTCTGGTACTTCTAGCGTGGTGGTGACTTCACTCAGGACTCAAAGTGGGCCAATACATGTGTAGGAAATTATATTCAGACTACCCACTATTTACCTACTCAGCTGGAAAAAGCATTAATTTTAAATTAAAGCAATTAACTTTTCTTATTTCAGTTCCAATGCTTCCTAAAGTACAATATAATATCCCTCACGTCCGACAACGTTTTCATTGGGATTGTGGAATAGCTTGCATTTTGATGCTACTATCGGAAGAAGATAGAAAAAAGTTTTTGAAATTTTTCTCACAAATATGCGCTGAAGAAGGCTTCAGACATAATACTTGGACTATAGATCTTTGTTACTTATTACAACGGTAATGAAGAATAATCACTAAATTTAAATTCTAGCTCATCGTATTGTCGTTTAAAAACAAAAAATACGTGTGAAAAAATTATTTTGATACGTCTATTAGTTTTTGAGAAATAGTCCTTTAAAGTAAGCGGGTGACGCGAGATTTTGGCGGGCCGTAACCGACCCGCGTGACGTCACTGGTCTGACAGCACTAGCTCGCTCAGTTCGTCTTCGTTCCCGCGCAGTACGCGCTCTTCTGTAGCTGGCGTTTCACTACGAATTTAGTTTCGTTTAATAAATAACGTATAGGTATATTTTTAAAATCTTTTTTGTTTCACATACATAATGTAATAGCGAGCATTGTATTTTAAGATATTGAAGTTTTGATATTACTTTGTCAAAAAAACTGTTCTATCCTGCTCGGTTTCATGGCGTGTTGTACCAAAATCTTTAGCTTTGTTTAGCTTAATCAGTACTTTAATGGAGAGACTACTCAGAACTTTGATGGAGGCATACAGGAAAAAAAAGGAGAGCTCTGCATTAGACCTTTGCGGCCTTTTTAGATTTGCAGAAGGCCTTTAACTGTGTGCCTCGTCAATGTATTTGGAGGGCGATCCAAAGGGATCCCTGAGGCCTATATTGAGATTATTAGAGATATGTACCACGATCCCGCTTTGTGATTTGCGATGGTTAGGACTGCTGTTGGCGACACCAAACCCTTGAGATCACAGTAGGGGGTCCAGCAAGGCTCGGCTCTTAGATCGTTTTTATTTAATGTAGTGCTCAATACTGTCACGGCTCACATCCAGGACCAGCCTCCATGGCTGATGACATTGCACTCATTGAAAAGAACCATCTGATGCTGGAGCGTAAAATGAACCTCTGGAAGGGTGCGCTTGAAAACGGCGGTCTTAAACAAAATGTGTGGAAGACAGAATACATAGCCTGAGGGAGCCCGGACTCGAGCACTGTCCTTATAGGTCCTGAGCCAGCCGTTAAGTTGGGAAAGTTTCAAGTACCTTGGATCCGTTATACACGAGTCTGGAGGCATCGATCACGATGTCTATGGCTGCATAAGCGCTGCCTGGGCCAAATGGTGGGAGGTTTCTGGTGTGGTCTGCGACCGCAGAATACCACCCAACTCAAGGGGCTGATATATAAGAGAATCATCTGACTGGTTCTATTATACGGCAGGGAATGTTGGCCAGCTAGTGCCGAGATAGTTCTCGGCATGCTGAGGAGCTTCACGTCACGGAAATGAAGATGCTGAGGTGAATGGGCGGCGTAACGCGGTCTGACGCATACGTAACACATTCATTCAAGATAGTTTTGGGGTCCATGACGTAGCGGATAAGCTTCAAGAACGTGGCATAAGATGGTATGGCAACGTTGCGCGCCGGCGTAGGAACTATGTGAGATGCAAGTTCCTTGCTATATCTGTCCTGTCCCTGGAGCTAGACCTCCGAACGCCCAATGATGCGGTGTTTGGATGTCGTGATGCAGGACATGAGTGCCAATGGTCGAACCACTCAGGATGTTACAGATCGTGTAAAGTGGAGTAGGTTAATCAGGAAGGCAGACCCTGGCAACATACGCCGGGATTAATGCCAAGAGAAAGAAGACTTGGTTGCAGTTGTTGAAGACTCGTCGCTTCGACGATGTAGCCCATTATAAATGCCATGGTATGTTTACAATCACCTCTGCTGCACAATCTTCGCAGATTACGTATTAACTTATTGGTTCTTTTCATTGCATTTTAAACTGAAATAATATAGTTTAATACGTGCGCGGTGTTCTGCTGTAATCTACGTTGGGCAATACATACATAACCTACTCTTTTAACTTTAACGTACGCAATAGCATCATAACCATAACTCTCTCTTGCCCAAAATATTATTCAGGTATACATATATAAAAATATTAAAAATCTACAGTAAAAAAAATTGTGCATGCTCAACTTACTGCATATATTTAGTTATATTATTATTATATTATTTACGCTTATAAAACAATCTTACTACTTTGAACTTGAATAAAAGGCTTGGTACTTTTAACGTAAATAGCGTTACCTACAATATGAAACTAGTTAGGTTAGGTTACATTACAGTTTTAAATAAATAATTTCAAATAAAATAACATAATATAGTTATTATCTATACCCCAAATTGAGATAATATTACTAGTTAGACAACAAAACTTATCTTCGTATTTTTACTCCTTGCATTTCTGCGGCGATGAAATCACTATTATTCGATAAATAATCGGCAACCACAAATCCATCTTTTACGCGTAGGTTATCCGATTGCCCTTTTTCGAATCCCTCATCCGTTTTAATCAATTAGATTGACACTTTAGCACAGGCAAGTAACAAACAAACAAAGTACTGCGCGAGATCTCCTAACCTCACCGGCGACTAGCGAGTTGTAAGACCAGTGACGTCACCGCCGGCCGCGGGACTGTTAGTGGCATTTGAAATTTTTGCAAACTTCAAATGCCTGTAAAATAAAAAAACCTACTTGGTTGTTTTTAATTAAGAAAAACTAGTGTATTTGTATACGTAAAATCTTTACTGTAACGAACTTTGAAGCATTATTTCATACTCAAATTTTATTATAGTGCATTATATAGTAAAATAGCTACATTTATTTTTTAGATATAATATTAAGCACTGTATGTACACTGTCCGACAGACGGCAAATAAGACGTCTTTGATTAAGTTAAATGGTAACAAAGCTATGGTAAGTACCCAATTATAAGGATTTGAATGTGGAATATTTATGTGGTTATTTTCAAAGGCGTATAATGGAAAATATCTAGTTTTATAGAGTTAGCGCCGGCTGCGATGTTGACTCCCGCAACTCAACACGCAAGGTGATTAAAAATTGGGCTTAATGTGTGGAACAGAGTGTCTTAACACTAAGTTACCTCTGCCTAGGGGCCAGGCCAATCATGCCCGGGCGCCGCTCATAAAGGGGCGCCAAATAGTCCGCAAAACTATTTAAACATACATATGAAATTATATTGTGTTCGCTTGGGGGGCGTTGTAAAAGTATTTTGCCCCGGGCTCGAGTTAAGCTCGCCACGCCATTGCTGCTATATGAGAAAAAAGATTGCAGTGAGAGAAAATAGTTAACCTATCGCTAAGCTTATAAAAAAACAGAACTTATAAAAAGGAGTAGGTCCTTTCTCGATTTTACACCCATTCAAACGTTCATTAAAAAAGAAAAAGTCTTTCGAATCTCAATACAAACGTTACCTGCCTACTGCCAAATTAAAAAACATAAATTTATTATTTACTTTCACAGGAAGCTAAACGTGTAGAAAAACGATTTACAAACGCAAAATTACATAATATTAAAATTAAGAAGGACGCTCTCTCCACCAGAGATCTGGTCTCCCACATTCTCTTTACAGGGCCCGCCATCGTGCTGGTGGACGCTGCGCTCATGTCCTGCGACTGGTGCAAACAGAATAGACTGTCATCAGAAATTAGGTAAAGATTATTTTATTTGTCTACTGTTGCATATGAATCAAGGTATTAGTTTTACTTTATGAAGATGGGATACCCAACAACTCAATTCAGTAAATAACACAACAAATAAAATATAAAAATAGATAATTTTCGCGAGGTTGCTATTGCCTTCCTTATTATTTTTAAGCAAACTGAATATCGTGTTGGAGGAAAAGAATATCAAATACTTTTCATCGAATTCGTACGATGACTGACGGAACCCAACGCTGTATTTTCGAGACATTTCTAAAGCAGCCCTTCATGTTTAATTTTATCAATAGCAAAATCTTAATCTTTATTACAGGCGTATATTTGGCGGTAGCTACCGAGGACACTACATTCTTTTAGTGGGATGGTCAGGCAAGCTCCTCTACAAGGACCCTGCGCGCGACCCGCCGCTGTGCGTGACGTCAGCCGCGCGACTAAACGCCGCGCGACTCGTTAGCGGTACAGACTGCGATGTTATACTACTTCATGAGAATTATACGTAATTTGTTACAAATGATGTCTTATTTTTATAATTATTTTGATTTGGGAAATATAATTGGTAATTTGTAAGGCTTTTTTTGAGTCTTGTTTCTTTGTAATGAAATAGATTAAACTGAAAGTATCACACAATATCTATGAAATATGCGTGTGCTAATTGTAGAAACACTGTATGGGCGTATGGACAGCAACATATACATACATTATACAGAATAAATAAATAGTGACTCAAACACACGTCTAGGAATTAATTTAATGATATCGAATGTTGCTATGTAAATTAAAATAAACTTAAGTAAATGAAATATTTAATATTTTGAAATACTTAACATTTTTAATTTCTCGCTCTGGTAAAGAGGCAAAGCATGGCGTTGAGTTCCGCCACTCAACTCACAATGTCTTAATGGGATCGGAATGTCTTAACATTAGGTTCCCAGATTCCCTCTGCCTACCCTACTATATGTGGGATACAGAATGAAGCTAAAAATATATATCTCCATTTTTATATTGATTTTTATACTAAACAGTAGAAGGTTTTTTTTAGAAAATTAATATTCATAATATAATATACAACATACCTTTTTAATTTACAGTAAAAAATATACTTTTACCCAATATATAATATTAATTAATATGATTTTATTATTGTTTATATAATATGCGTAAAAGGAAATTATTTCAAGCATTGTGTTGTCTATGGTTCGGGAATCCCTGATAAAGAGGTACGTTTGTCTGCTCTTAGCGTAATGTTAAACAAAAATAGTCTTTTTAATATGTGCTCAAGGTTTATTATTTAAAATCACTATTAGTCGAAAATAACCACACGTTGTAGGGTTGGTGTAAGTTTTTCTTGATGAGATTTATTTTATTTCTATAATTTTGATTGCGGTTTCAAATTTCTATGATAATATTTAATCATTAAGTATATCATAAGTAATATAATATTTTTTGGATACATCATAAATGTTTTTATGGGAACATGTAAAGCAATTTTAAATTAAATATTCAGAATATTTATTTTAATATACATATGGATAAAATACGTATTTGTGTTTAAGATTGTTAAATAATTTAATATAATTTAAATATCTTCTTAAAATGAATGAGGGAAAATTTATGATATATTTTTTTTATTTCGGGTATTGTTAAAATAGACCAATTAAATAATTTGTGCTCGTTCTGAATCAATGATACTTAAAATCCATTAAACTCAGGCCCTTAGTAGATGTAGCTTGATGAATCAATCACAAAGCATTTTGTAATATCATTAAAAGTAATTATAATTGCACATACATTGGTTATTATTATATTGTTATCCATTTATTTATCTGCAAAGAGAAGTTGCTTAAGTGATATATCCATAAAAAAAACCCCTGCGTCAAAAAGGTGGTTAACTGATAAAACCGTTTAACAACTATTCTGAAGTTAACAATTTGCTTTAGAGAAAATAATATGTAGATGAAATCAAGTCAATGAAACTGATTTTTAGTAGATTATTACTCAAATAAAAAAAAGTTCAAATTGATAACTATGTTTACTATTTATTATGTGAGCTCATAATTATGACAGATATACGAAAAAGCAAAATAATCATTAACTTCATGATTTAGCGAGGAGCGCATGGCACAAGGTGTTACTGCAAATGGTTGTGGGTTCCATATCCATTCGGGGTCGAGTAAAATTCAGCTCCTTGTCCTGAACTTGTCGAGACATTGTAATGTCTACAAAAAATATCGGAAAGTAGGGAACGGAATATCGTTACACTAGGTTCCCTCTGCCTAACTTGCTTATGCACTTACATCGTGAATTTAGAAAAAGCTCATTAACATCTTTAACTCAAATATATTGAGATATAAGGAAGTCTTAGAACAATCTGTTGTCGAAAATACCCAATTTTACATTATATTCGGTATATACCCGTCCAAAGAGCACCATGATTCGTATATTTTGATATAAATACAAGTGTTGAATCTTATTTATCTCAAAAATACGCCTCTCAGTTGCTTTGCAATGGATAAGACGATAAGTTTCATTCTGGTTTCGTTATTCATCCAAGTCGATCTGGTGAGAACTGCTACTATTACTGTACATGTAAGTAGAAATTATACGAAAATGTCTTTTATCTAGATTATTATATGATTACTATAAGTCATATTGATTTAATCATGTATATGATTTTGTATGACGATATAATAATGTATAGAAATATATATTTTTTATGAGATGGACAAGACACTGGGTGTGATAGTGTTTTTAATTATGAAAAGAAGTTTATAAACAATAAAAATTACGAAAGTGATGTAATCACATTTATGATTTAAAGGTAAAGGGTTGTAATAATTTTAATATCTAAAGCGACCAAATATGAGTGACATAACATATAAATAACATCTGTATTATTTTTAAATAAAGAAAGTAGTGATTACTCTACTATACACTTTTGGGGCTTCTGTGAATTTAATTCCCATAAGAGGGAATTAATTATTTCCATTTTCTCACTTTTATAATAAAACAAAGCGCGACTTTGAGTTCAACCACTCAACACACATGTCAGCAAAATCAAGATGGAGAGCAGAGTATCTTAATACTGTGTTCTCCTTAGCTCTGTGTACCTTGCTACATATATTTTAAAACAAAACTTAATTAGTAACAATTCTGTCTCTAGTCATAATTCATGTAACATTACGTCATATATTTATTACTGCGTAAGATTTACTCAGTTATTTACTCGTCGAGGACAGTGGTATATATTTTTACGACTTAATATAAAGACTATAAGAAAAAGCAATATAGCATTCGATTGATCGTGAGATACATGTGAGTTTAGAAGTGCTTATTTTACTACCAGATATTATTTATTACTTACCAATAATGTTACAAATCAAATGTTGGTGACATTTTTAAAAACAAATATATTTTTTAATTATTGATATAATTTTTAAAAAGGTAAAATAATTTCGTACCAACCCTATGATCGCTCCTCCCTTTGATTTTAGTATAGTAATTTTCTCATTGTATTTACTTACTTAGAGAAACGGACAAAATATCTTCCTTTCTTTCTATCATAAGCTATTTTGGTAAGTGGGAAAAGGATAAAAAATTGTTGACGATATTAGATATGGCGGGATATCATCACATAGTATAAAACACTATTTAAGCAATTTTTGATGTGAACAATTGTAGACTGTGTGACTTATTTAAAATAGAGTATTTTTAAATAAAACATTGTACGGGTAAGTCTTAATTTAATATATTTTTATTGTATAATCACTTTTACTGCTACAAAATATTAACATTTATATTTTAAAGAAATCAAAAACCTTATTTTAAATGTAATTTGTAGGTACGTATTTAGACCGTTGCAATGTAAATAAAACAAAAGTGAATAAATATTGCATCAATGTTTTTATTTATTCATAGATTATTCAAGTTCACTGAGACATTCTTTTTCAAAACATTACGAGACACGTTGTCTATGAACAAATTAGAAATTTAGGCTTTATTAACATAACTTTAGATGGTTGAAGCTAGACATTTCCATTTGGCTCTGAACTCTGAACTGTGAAATCGATATGTCCTTGGGGTTCTTGGGGAGCGTAATGTACTTACCTAAGAAAGGATTTTACAAATTATGTCGACCAGTCCATTTCAATGAACTTTGACAAGGCGAGAACTACTTTTAATATTAAAATATTGTTTTTACGTGAAACTTGAGAAATAAATACACTTTTATACGAAATATTATAAGAGATCTTACATGATCAGATCGAAAGTCCAATGATGCCTTTTTTTGTGGATAATGCTGTTAGCCCTATTGGCTTTTACAGCGACACCGGTTGGGTAGAGAAGAGGGTACTCTGTCCCTGATGAAAAGCAAGCACTAAGTGGCTGCCTGTTGTGATGCAGTGATGATGCAGTCTGTGCATTACTATTTACTACGCAATATGCATTGCCTACTTCATTTGAGTCACTCGCGAGTACTAGTCAGCGGTAGATGTTTGCGCAGATTAGATTTTTCAATGTTTCTTGTACTTTTATTTATTTTCTTCCCGAGTAACAATGCGCAAAAATTCAGAAAACCTAACTTCAAAGCGGCCACAACTCGTCGACCATACTGTGACCAACTCGTGGGGACTTGCCAAATAATAGGGCATTTATTACTAATAATAAAATTAATAACTGTTTCTACTTTTCACTTATTGCCAGGATTCGGGACTCGAAGCCTCACTAGTATCTTTTTGCAGAATATAATATTACAGATTATAATAACTCTTAATTACTAACGATATATGTAATAAAATATAAATTTAAGTTTTAATATATATAATAGTTATAGTTTTTATAAGTGTAGAGTTTTTTTTTATATGCAGTAGAAGTTTTTGGACAGAGAATTTAGTCACGCAATGATTACTATTGAACCACTCTAAAGTAAAACAGTCGCGGGGAACTCCCTAAATCGTGGATACTTTCAAACCAGCTATTTTTTAAAATATAATTTTATAAAAAGGGCACTTTTTTATAAAATATAACAAATTATTTTATTATAAAACATAGTACAAAAAATAACTACTAGAAAATATATATAAATTGTGTTAAATAGTGTTTATTGTATTTATGCGGCGAAGAAATTAGACAAATTGTTGAATAACTACAAATATACATAAGTTTGTAATTGTTTTATTTTTTCTATAAAATATCTATAAATTTTCACTTTTCGGATTTTCCCTTTAATTTAGCTTGTATTTGTATCTTTCGTGCTAAATTCATAATTATATTATGTAGATCCGCGAGAAGTAAACAACGGTCAACTAGTCGTAGTCGCTCCGACGTTGACTATAGACAACTATAGACGTACAGATGGCTGCGTGAATTTGATTTTAAGTTCTTTTACTTTCGATTGATTTTCTTCTCGAACTCGCGTGATCTTATGCAAAAGTTCAGAAAACCACCTTACAGGACACTTGACAGATGGATAGACGGGCAAAGTGATCCTATAAAGCTTACGTTTTCTTTTTGGTTCATCGTTTCATGAGATACAGCCTGGTGACAGACGAACAGATAGCGGATATCGAGATCATTTACCCATCGGGCACGGAACCCTAAAAAGTGATTAAAAATGCTAAACATACATAATCTATTATTATATAAAAGGACTTGTCCTCACTGACTGAGGTAAAACACAGGCACAGCCGTAACCGCTAATGGTAGAAACGTCAAATTTGGACAGATGTTTACTGTTGTAAACTGGACATCCAGTAAAAAGGGATTTTGAAAAATTTTAACCCTAAAGGGGTGAAATAGGGGTTGAAAGTTTGTATGGATTTTTTTTTAAATCAGCACCGATATTTATAAAATTTGAAATTTAGATTAATTTTTTGTGATTAATGATTTAATTTAAAAGTATTTAATTAAACACGTGTTTCATAGTTTTCTAGAATTCTGCCCCTAAGGGTGCAAATAAGGGGTTGAAAGTTTGTATAGAAAAATCTTTAAATCGCCACCGATTTATATAAAATTAGAAATTTAAACTATTAAAAACATTTCATTGAACACATGTTCTATGGTTTATTAGAATTCACCCCCAAAATACGCAAGCGAAGCTGCGCGCGTCCGCTAGTATGTATATAAAAATGTTGATATTCTATGTTTTTGACAATTTCGTGATTATAAGAAGTTCTCTTGACATTATCACTTAGCTCTAATTAGATGCGCGTACGCATCTCTCATTGTTATACTTGTGTAGACAACGACGTCAGATACGTTATCAGTTACACGGCGATACCTCTGGCACGTAATATTTAGTGTTTGTTTTGTTGTCAAAGTGCTCGGTTTACTAAAAATTTATTTGATTTTTTTGGTAATAATTTTTAAGGTACGTAAAGGATTTTCTTTTAGTAAAGACAGATACTTATATTATATTTTGACTTTTGAGAGTAATATCGAAATAATGAATTGTATCATAGTTAGGCGGAAAGGGGGTAACGGAGGGAGGAGGGTCTTAATGCTAGGTTCCCTCTGCCTACTCCGGGAAGTTGATTTATAAATTTGTATCATATGTTTCAATGTTGTAAATTATAGATGTATTTTTTATGTGCGTGTGTATAAAAATTGTATAACCTAATTGTTATTGTAAATATTAAGTAGATATATTTGCGTGTAAAGTTCCACATAACATAAATATTATTTAGTTTTTTCCTAAACCTAAATGTATTTTAAATAATAAAAGTATCTTTTGGAGTTAGTAATCAATATTTTATCCTGGACAAGCAATTTTAAATAACTCACGTTAATTTTGTTGTACTGTTAGAGAGTCCATATTTATTTATATTTTAATCACACATTTTGGTTACGGATCTTATCTAATACAGTTTTATTATTAAAAAAATTAAACCATGAACTTTGCTATTTTATTTATTTAGATATAGTTTAAGGTAATCGCAGCCACACAGCAAGTGCATGTAAGTCCGACGGTTGTAAGTTCGATTTCTAATAGCGAGAAAGAATATATTTTTCAGCTTCAAGCGTGAAGTGTCATTTTTACTTAACTGAGTTTTCCCTATTTGTGTTCAACAAGTTATATGTGGAAAAAATATTTTTTAGCTTTACGCTGATATCACGCATCTCCGAATTTTCACGACTAAAGACTAAATTCATCCCTCCGGATGGGAATCGAAGCGAAAACCATTGCGTTTACAATCATATGCTGTTCCGCCGCGCCCCGACGGTCTAAAGATTAACTAAATATCTGCAAAATGTTTAATTTATACAAATAAACAAGTATTACAAGCAATATCTTAATTATAGGTGATTTCTTTATCACGGCGTACTTACTGATAACACTTCACTCCACACCAAAGTTAGTAAAATAAATTTTGTGTAACTTTCACTTATACTTTTGACATCAGACTTAGATTGGGTATAAAATTTTGAAAGCCGAAAAAAATCAAAATAAACAGAAAAAAAAACAAATATTTAAGGGAGCTCCGTTACAACTTACAACTAACGTTTTTTTTTTGCCGTTTTTATAGATAACTAGTGGACCGTCGCGGCTTCGTCCGCTTCAATCATACAAGTAACGTAAAATAATTTCATAAATATATTTGCGAAACACTTATTCAATGAAAGATGTTTAGGAGTCTGAATTCCAAATTTTATAGACATCGGTGCCGATTTAAAAAAATATCCATAAAAACTTTCAACCCTTATTTCATCCCTTTAGGGTTAAAATTTTTCAAATTTTTTTCTTAATGGAAGTCCGGATTACGAAAATAAACATCTGTCCAAATTTCACGTTTCTACGCACAGCGGTTAAGGCTGTGCGTGTATCTTATCTCAGTCAGTGGGAACATGTCCTTTTATATATTTAGATGATACGGAACCCTACGTGCGCGAGTAATATATAGATAAAAAATAAAAATGTATTAATGTGATCGAAGTTTCATATAAGTATATTTATTATAAATAATATTCGAGAACTAATTTCGTGACCAAAAAGTTTGGTAACCCTTTTATCAAACTAATTATATCAATCAATCATTCCAGTCTTAGTGCGGGTATTTAGCTTAGTATACAGAACAAAAATATATTATCATGTGAATTTATATTACATCTGAAGAATAATAATAATAATCAATTAAATAAAAATATTTTCCTGAAGTTATAATTATTTTTTCACGCTGCATCCTGCATATTCTAGGGTAGGGTAGAACCCATACTCCTTATTCTAGAAGGTTCTCTTAGGATTATCAGATTAAATCATACCAT
Organism: Heliconius nattereri; assembly: GCA_013403645.1. NCBI lineage: Eukaryota > Metazoa > Arthropoda > Insecta > Lepidoptera > Nymphalidae > Heliconius > Heliconius nattereri. The sequence continues at coordinate 8,623,535 of JAAIXI010000223.1, forward strand.
GTCATTAACATTAATCATACAATAAATGAATCTATTGCTTATTTCTTAATAATTTAGTTAAAACTGTGTGTTTCCCAAGAAAATAAAGTAAATATTTTTTCAGAAATCAACCATGTCTAAGCGCACAGTGTTAAACACCGACTACAAGGGGCTAGTGGAGGCTATAAGCATTCCGGCTGACTTGCACCAGCAAGATGGAAAGAATTATGCCAGCTATGGTTCCGTGATGCCCATACATTGTGCTTCTAAGGAACAGGTATGTTAATATAAAGTAGGCAGACGATTCTTAGCGTAAGACATTCCGTTTAAAATAAGACGCTTTCGTTTCACAGTTTCCATCGAATTCTAGAGGCATTGCTTGCCTCGGTAGCGCGAGCGAGGAATTCAAAAATATTAAATTATTTCTTCATTGAGTTTGAATTTAACCGACAACCTGTCGCGTTTACAGTAGAAAGATTTGTCCTTACCTATGCGCTACGACTGCCCTCATTTTTGAAATTATATAACAACGATAATGAAAGGCAAAGCGCGACGTTGTGTTCCGCCATTCAAGACGGAAGCGTAACGCTAAAAATATAATCGAAATAAAGTTACATTTCTATAATTATAGATAGAAGAGATGTCACAAAGCACGCACCACTACTGCGACATCTTCACTCCGGAGCTGCTCGCGCCGCTCGAGGAGCTCGCGTACGTGCGACTGGACGAGGACCTGGCGGAGAAGGTAAATACTATACCGTACGGTTGACGAGTCGTTGCCGGCCTGAAATTAGGGAAAAAATTAATAATCTAAAGTAGGAAAAAATCCTAATATGAAATCTGCTCAGTCATCTGCAGCTAACTTCAGGGCGACCACGAGTCGTCAAACATACTGTATAGTGATATATTGGACCTGAATAGAATTCAAAGTCACAATCTACATAAACATTTACGCTACAAAACTATCGACATCGTTATGTCGCAGCGGTACAACGTTAGATTGTAAGCGCTCCCGTTGGGTTTTTAATTCCGTAAAGTTTAAGTTAAAGTCGAGGAATGAACTATTTTCATTTCCTTACTATGATGCAAAGAAAGCGCGGCATTGAGTTTCGCCACTCAACACGCAATGTCTCGAATATTTAGCTATACGTTGAGAACGGAGAATCTGGTGAATCTAATCTCGGTGAATCTAACCACAATGACTCAGGTATTCATAAACCGCACGCGCCGCATCCTGCTACTGTCGAGCGATGGTCACATAGCGCAATGGCGCTGCGCCCCCAGCTTCGAGTCCAACAACCACTACGTGGCGGGCGCTCCGCTGACGTCGCGGGGCGCCGCCCTCGTGTCCATGGTGACGGCGCGGTGCGGCAGCCATTATGCAGTTTCTACACTTGAAGTGAGTAATTATGTGTTTAGTATTTTGGGGGGTTGCTCGCAATGCCTCCAGGGCTGCCACGACTCCGAGATCGTAATGTTAATTGTATTTACTCTTAAAAAACAATCTCGCCAAAGAAAGAAATTGGTGCTTTTTGATATTATGTTTTAAGAGTGTTACTGCATATATTAATTCAGTTTATACAGTCGGGTTCTAAGTTTTATTTTAAATATAATTTGGATCTGATACCTACAAACTAACAGTAACATAGTTAAAAATATTTTTATGATAAAATCCTTTTTTTTTTTGCTGGCAACATAAAAAAATCATACATTCCAGGGCGAAGGCGGCTACTTCGAAACAAAACAACCATGGGAGATAATCGACATGCAAGAAGGTAAGATGTACTACGGTGATAAGGGGTTCTCTTCCCGGGACGAGCTACGTGCGTACATACAGGCTCTACCTCCAGCTGAGGTAGGTCCAGGGTCATATCCCAGACCAGTTTTATTAAGAGGTAAGATACCTAGACTTGTTTTGATGGCAGAAAATGGAAGGCAATTGTCGCATCATTATTTGTGTGGCGTTTTATTTAATAATGTGGAATATTTGTAATTGCATTCACTACTGCTGTGTTTGATTGCTAGTATTCATTTTTTTTATTAAAAAAATGTTTTGTAATGATAATATGTATGTATATTGCGATTGCGTCATTTTTATTGTAATAATAATAAATAGTTTTGGTTAACAGTTTGTTTTTGTTTTAATAATTTGTAATAAAACAATGTGTTAGTATTAAAATAAATTTCTTTATTATTTAAATATAAACAACCATTTAATATGAAGTTGTTATATAAAATAACCACAGCCCCTTTTACTATAATAATAACAAACTTGCTAAATTGTAATAAATAATTGTAAATAAATTTATTCATTTTATATAATTTTAACTATGTATAAACAATAATAATTTAAGTTCTTCCATAATAAATACATATAATAAAAAAATATTTGTAGTTTTTTTTCTTTGGCTTCAAGAAATGAAAAGTCTAAATCTAAATTATTTAGAAAAGTAATTTGAATAAGTGTGATAACAAATGTTTAACAATTTTCAGTTATAGTAATAAAAGATAATTTAAAATATTAAAAAAAAATGGTCAAAAATTTCATACTAAATAAATAAAATGAACGGAAAATGAAGGCCAGTCGTGGCGCAGAGCAGACAAGTATATGACTGTAAATTCGATAGGTTGTAGGTTCGATTAGTTTTAAACAAAGTTTTAAAACCGAGAAGTGCATGATTAACGGAATAACATAAGGGTCCTTCTATCTGTCCTGCTGTAAGCGGGATAAAAGCGTGAAATTAAACCATCATATACCCTTTTACAAAAATTACCCTTTTATGAAATTCCAATTATAAAATAAATACAATTTACTAACAGTTGTTAAACATCCAAATACAATCTGACTAATGTCCGCTCGTCGGCCGGCAGCGTAGTGACCGGACACTGCGCGAACTGACGCAGACACCGCGATATGCACGTGTAGCAGAATATATACCTAAAATAAAATTAGGATTTCTTTGTTCGGAAATTGAAAGATACAATTTATTAATTATAAATAATAGCCTGAAAGAATATATTTGTTGGAGCCAAAAAACGCCAACCAACTCAAAGATTATTTGTATAATAATATCCTTATGCAAATAATTACAATTAGACAGCACCTGGCTGTAAACATTATGGGTGTAGGTTTGATCCATGCTCGTTTCTCAGATTATATATGTCCAGCTTACCTCTGACAATCCCGTTATATGCATTATATGACGTGAAAAAGTATAAAAACTCACCCAGACACCGGTAACACAGTGGGTACTTTCCATGTTTGTAAGCATATGGGACACAGGTTTGTTACTCGCTTGCTTTGTTCGTCTTTCTGAAATATATATTTAATTATATTATATACAGGTTCTAAATGAGTTATTTTTTCTAGTCGGATACATTGAAAACTTCATCTAAATTAGATTTAAGCCCACAATGTTTTAAATGTACCATATATTTAATTACTTTTTTAATAAGTATCGCTTGGTAGAAGAAACTAGCCAAGTTCAATCATGAATTTGAATGTAATAACTTTAAAAATAAAAATTAGAATTTGGCACCCATTTTGATAGCACCTTATTAGTCTTCTCTTAAACTATGTCTACTCTTATTACTAATATTGCACTTAATTCACATTTTTGTACTTATGTTTTTAATGTAATGAGATAAGCAATCATTAAATATTATGAATGGATGAAATATAAACCTGCAATCAAAAAAAGCCTACCCTTAGATTCTTATTGATTAGAACCTCAATATCATTATAAATTAGTAATTTATAAAATGAAAAACTATTTGAAATGTATTTTAATAGTACAGAGTGAAACGTCACTTTTTAACGCCACAGAATCAGAAATCGGTTTTTTCCAGAAGTTCCACGCTAGTTTCCAATCTGGGTGAAAATTTCCGGCAGGAATCTAATACAGGCAAGTGTTCTATGAAAAATTAAACTCACTTAGAGTTAAAAGGGAATCAAAATAACTTAGAGTTAATGAATGAGAAGGCGATAGAATGAATGCATAACTTGTTTCACCTGCACCGGTGGCGGCGGCGGTAAGCTCCGCAGCGCGAGAGGCGCACGCGCGTCCCACCAGCGCAGCAGTTGCACCGCGAACGCGCTGTACTGCAGCGCGGTGGACAACACGCGGTACGTCATCGGGAATGTTATTTTTGCTTCACTGAAAATCATTAATATTATTATTAATAACGAACTTGCACATTTAACCTCCAACTGTATCCCGTTGAGTGATCGAACTCAAGGCCGCGTTTTAACTTGCACAACAAAAATATTCAAATATTAAATATATAATTTTCTCGAGCGTCATTTACATTCGCACATTGGTTTCTCACTTATAAAGTTAAATAAAAAAAATGAAAATAAAAAGTTATATTTAAAATTTAATCAATTCATAAGGACACTGTTAATTTGCAGCAATAAATAAATTATTATTGAACTTGGCTGTCATTTTCACATATTTTATGTTTTAGATAAGAATTGTATTTGTTTAATGATATAAACCTATATATTACATAGTATCTTAAATACATTAAGAATACAATGAGTTACCCAAATTGTCCATAAAATATACTTTTAAAGAAATCACTCCATGTATCCTCATTGGGTTCTTCTTGAGGGGCATTCTTTAAGGTCAGTCCCAACATATATAGGGGTAACGTGGGAGATTCACCTTTACCAGTCAAATATCTGGCTAAGACCAGTAGTTTTGCTGATTCTGTTACAAAGTGGATGATTGTATAAAGTTTTAGTGCTGCTTTACGTAGTTTGTCTGATGAACTCTAGAAAAAAATGTATTTTTTTATAGGTATCACGCCATATTATTACATTTAAGCACTACTTTAAAGAACTACTTTAATCCAAATATTATAGTACAACTCAAATTAAACAAAATTAAACATGTAAAAAATCCCTTGACCTCAAAAACCCTACCTCACTTTAAAAAAGTGTTTTACAGCTTTTAAACTCCTGATCCAATCTTAATAAAACTAATTATAACATCCATCTTCCGTATCAAGGGTTAAAAAATAGAATGTCTTAACAGTACATTCTGTCTGCATAGCTTTCTAAATATAAATTAAAAACAAAGTAAGAATTTTTTTTTTATAAATAATAATAAAAATATTATCTTTTTAAAAAATAATACAAATGAAACAATTAAAACACACCTTACCCAATCTCCCATCGTCTGAGTCTTCCTGCCATTTCTCTAATATTTTTTCAATTTTATCTTTTAAATAAGGCACTAAAACTAAAAGTACTAATGATCCACGCTCCAACACATCTGGCAACCTTTGTCCAGTGTTAAACTCCGTGCTCGGAGATATTGGCACTCTGAGAAGCCCGTAGAAACATTCAGAGAATGATGCAGCTGGAATATATGATATGGTTATAAAACAAATTTTATCTTTCACAACTTTAATTTTTTAGCTCCATGCTATATCTTGTACATAGCAGGGGTTCAACAACTTTGTAACATATATATTGTTTTTATTATATGCCACAGAGTGAAACTATAAAAACTTTATATAAAAATAAATTAATCACTGAATGAAACTTACCATAGTGTTTTAAATAATGATACTGTAGACTATAATCCAATAATAGGTAAAGTTCATCGTACCACCGCTCACACCACCCACACTTGTTTGGGTAAACTGCTGCTAAATACTAAAATATCAAATAAACAAGAATTGTTATTATTTAAGAGTTTGCTACCAGCATGCTTTGTCTATTACAATTGAAATAGTTCAAATATAATCGTTTGTCGAAGTGGGGATCAAATTCTAAGCCATCATGTTGATAATCAGAAAATACTACTTCAGCGGACCCTAAACAACACATGTTTTAATTTCCACACAATTTGAGGGCATTCTGTGTTGCGTAGCGAAGCTACAGTCAGACAGCAACTGTAACTATAACAAACACAACTAACGACACTTTCACGACAAATTTCTAAATACAGATAGTTTTACCATACAGGTTGATATTGGTAATTTAAATGTACGAACAACATATTTGGAATTTATTAAATAAAAAATGATTCGTATATTATAATTTATAATCTATAATACCTGTATTAATTTTCTTAAAGCAGGTTTAACAGTGCCACCGAGAGCCTCTTGTGCAGTAACTTGGAACACTGATGGAGTTCCTTGCAATGTACGAGTTAAATGCGCCGCGTACACTGCCATCTCAGCTTATTTACTTAATTACCACATATATAAGGTAAATGAATCTAATTCAAAATAATTAAGTAGCCGAAATAGTTTTAATATACAGTTGAAGAATATTGCTATCAGTGCAGCTGTTTATGTTTTTGACATTTGTTTGACAGCAAGTACTAGTTTGACAGTCTGTGTCTGATAACAGCAAGTTTCTATCCACGAAATATAAATTACTATCCACGAAAAATATTACAACTAGTGGACCCGGACGCGGCTACGCCTGCTTGAACTATAAGAATATTTATTAAACATATTTATGAAGTTATTCTCAGTTTTCAATAGAATTAGTAAAAAAATATAAGCCTAAATAATCAAAGAGAATAATAAGTAGACATATTATTAGAAAAAATATCATAGTTATTGAAATGAACCAACAAAAGAAGCAAAAGTAACTAAAGGATATTCTTAATAATAGAAAAAAAGTACCTAAAGTTTTCCGTGCGTGCGTACATACTCGTAGATATCGACTCTATGAAATAATTAAACATTTTTATATATTAAATAGGTTAATTTTTGCGAGCAATATCAAATAAAATAAGGGGAGAACCAAAGTGTAGTTTAAATAAATTATAAACAGCAAATAATAACATTAGTTAATAAAATGTATGAAAATTTATAAAACGGTCAACGTCATCTCGCCCGTTCGCGTAGGTCATACTCATACTATGCCGCCCGAAGGCTAGGTCATTTCGAATTAGTGACATCTCCTTAATTATATATTAGAATGTTATACAGTAAACTATAATTTCAATCTAGATAAAATGCTAAAAATGACTATTATATTTATTTTTATAAGGATGAATATCAGAATATAAGTTCATGTTGGGTGACGTTTTCTTAAAACAATAAACAAACTTTGAAAAACCGTTGCTTAGCAACGACGGTTGTTATTAACATGTAGACCAGTAGATACAGCTATCTTAGCGTTCAATCAAATAAACAAACTCTTCCGCTTTATTATATAAGTATAGATAATACGTATATAATTCAAGTACTTACTTAAATATATTTCAAGTTTTCCCTTACCTACATAAAGCGTATACCGCACACAGCAGGGTATCTAGATTGATCATAGTGTTAAGAAGTTTACGCCTAATTCCGGAGGCATTGTGTGTTGAGTGGTGTTTGGCTCGACACCAGAGCAAGTGGTGTCGAATGTACTACCTGTCCCACTTATAGTCACACTCTCGTGGTCCTGCGCCTCGACTGTCAAAAATTAATTAAATATACTGCTAAATTTCTTTACAGTTAGAATGTACCTTAACACAATGGCTAGATTTTGCATTTACAAATTCAAATTACTTTTAATCAATTTTTTATTGGAATTTAATTTGGAATCGGTTATAGAATGGTCTCGAGAGGGATCTGCTGAAAAAAGCCGGTGACAAACTCAATAATTATTCTTTTTTAATGTCAATGTTACAATTTAATTGTTACAAGCACTCACAGCTAGGCCTGTAAGTATTTCTGAATAGTGTAATGCATATTACCTATTTTTACTTAGTAGTACTAAGTTAATACTGTTTTCACATTTTTGTGGATAAATATTAGAAATAAGTGAAAAAAAATCCACCAGTCTATTTAAAATATTTATTTTATTATTCCTTACCACCTATTTAAACATCATAATAATAATTGTATATAGCAGTTCACATACTTCCATAAGGCAAAATATCACTATATTTGGGCAAAGTACCTTACAATAAAATGCAATGCTTTGTGATTCTTTATAAGAAAATAATACGTAATTCTGTGTTATACAATATTGTATTAACATTTAGATACAATAAATTACGTCTTGTTAAAATTAAAATGTAATAATTCACATTTTACTGACGCCAGAGTACTACTATAATAAAACTAATAAAATATATATATATATTTATCTGTCAAATATTTGTTAGTCAAATAAAAAAAAACAGTATCTACTTTGGTGATGTAATGTCAGATGTCTTTTTAAAAAATTTAAAACTAAAATTATAAAATTACGTTAAAAAATTTACAATTTCGATATATTTATATAAATAGTAAAATTACAAAGAAATATCATTAGTTAATTTCATTTATATTTGTTTAAATTTTACAAATTTTGTTTTGACTATTGCCGCCATTTTCTATGCGATAGATAAAATAAACTTATCATTAATTATAACATAGTGACTGTTCATTATGGCGCAAAAAGTTTTATAGGAACCTTAGTTCTTCTATTAATAGTAATAACATTTGCTAAGGAATTAAAAAAACTGCATTTACATTTTGGATAAATTCTAGAAAGTTCACTGGTGCAGTTTTTTATATATTTTTTCGGTTACTTGTATTCTATATAGAAGAAAATAGTTTCTAATAAATTTTGAATAACAATGTCCATAATAAGATTCAGATCTTGTTTTTATCATAAAAATAGCGCAAAAAGTGAAATAATAAGAAAATAGAAAAAAAAACAGTATTTGAAGTTTAAAAACAAGCAGAAAAAATAACATATATTAATTAAGTACAGATAACAGAATACCAGTTTGTGAATACTTTGTTTTACAAAAAAATACAATTAATATTTGTCTTAGTTATTGTAAGTACGTTATTATTAAGTGTTTTACATTTTTTATTCTAAATTGAACATAAAAAATTGGTCTATTAGGAATTATAATAGAGAAACTATTCCAAATTTTAAAAAATAGTCACATAAGTACAGATAAATAATATCACACTTAAAGGCCATTAAAAATTAAATAATATCATATTTAAAAAAAGTATACTAATAACTATTATTTTATTTAATAATTGATACAATTGAAGAATATAAACAATAATATTAATTTGTGATTAGGAAAAAAAAACCGAATTGCCATCAAAATATAAGGCAAAGATGTAATTTTATTTAGTATAGTAATATGTTTTTGGCTTTTTATTTAATTTTAACCACTTTTTGTTTAATTTTAACCACTTCTAGTTTAGTGGATATAATTAGCTCGCCGAGTTGTTGTATTGAGGTCTGCCGGCCAATTCTAATAAATAACGGTCAGGATGTTCTATCCAATCTGCGGCTGATATCTTTACCTAAACAATCAAAAAATTAATAATTTTGCTTTTTTATAAAAGATAAAAAAAATTGTGAATGTGAACCCGCGCTGCGCTCTACCATTAAGCTATAAGTTCACATCAAGCTACGTTGAAATTCTTTTACGCCTCAAAAGTACGGGTAGATATTAATTTTGATAATGCGAGTGATATAAAGTACCTGTCGTTGTCGTTCAGCTTCCCTCACTTGCCATTTTTTGACTTCAGCTTGTGCTTCACGCAGCTCCTGCTCCCCGCAACCCCACACCTGCATACATATTATATATATTTTTAAGCAGAAGAAACCCACCGTTTAAAAACTCAGTTTTCGAGAAATTGCCTGTTGAACGCCAAGCTTTGTCTACTAGAGCAGAGACGGATATGTAAATAATTAGAATATATCATCATTCACTAGAGTAGGAATTGAACCCACACGAATCGTGATTACAGTTTACGCTTCCCCGCTGCGGAACGACGGCCTTAACAAAAGTTACTTTTTATATAAATAATTATTGAAAAGGAACATAAATTATGTCATTTCATTGGCTTGCAGACACTTATTTTACAATAGATATAATTTTATTAAATGAAATTATAAAAGCAAATTGTTACAAAATTATTTTTATAAACTTATCTATATATATAAAATTGAAAGGTCACTCATTCACTCATCACGAAATCTCAGAACCTACCAGAGTTAGGGGTTTCAAATTTTGCTCCGAGGTTATTTATAGGACATTGGTGCTCGCTAAGACGGGAATTTGCAATATTCGACTCCTAAGGAGGTGTTTTCGGGGTTGATAGTTTGTATGAAACTTCGTTACTACAAGCGCTAGAAGTCTCAAATTTTGCACAGGGATTGTTTCTAGAATGATCTTGATAAATTCAACCCCTAAATGTGTACTTTTGGGGTTATAAGTTTATATGAAATTTTGTTATTTCAAGTGCCAGGAGTCTCAAATTTAGCATGGGCGTTACTGATAGGACGCATGTGCTTACTAAGATGGGAATTCGCAATATTCCACCCCTAAGGGTTGGGGTTGATAATTTTTATGAACCTTTGTTACTACACGTGTAAGGAGTCTCGAAGTTTGCATTGGCGTTGTTTATATGTTCCCTAAGACGAGTATTTGCGATATTCAACCACTTAGGAATTGATTTTGGGGTTGATAATGAATATGAAATTTCGTTATTCAAAGTAATAGGAGCCTCAAACTGTGCATGGGCTAAGAAGGGTATTTGCGATATTCGACCACTAAGGAATTGTTTTATGGTTGATGGTATGTATGAAACTATAAGTGCTAGCAGTTTACAATTGTGAATGTGCGTTAAGATGGAATTTTACTAATTTCGATCTGTAAGGAGGTAACTTTGGGGTAAATAGTGTATGTTAAACTTCGTTACTACAAGTAACGGAGGCCGGCGTGACGCAGGAGCACAAGTGTATGACTATAAATGCGACTGGTTGTGTTAGACAAACTAGAAATGGACTTGGTTCATTCCCCTCTCAAAGAAATGCAATATTTATTTAAATTTCGAGTTTCATTTGTTGGTTCTGGTGTCGAGGCAAAGAGCAACGTTGAGTTCCTCCTCTCAACACGCGATGCCTTCATTGTTAGGTGAAAAATGGTAAACGGAATAGCCACGAAGTATTTTAAAACTAGGTTCTCAGATTCCCTCTGCCTACCTTGCTATGTGAGGGATTCATCTTGAAGCTTAAAAAAATATATTAACAGTTATGTAAAAAACATTTTTGTTTTGTTCATATCAGAAATAATAACATAAATCATATAAAAATTATAAGGGCTCTTATCATTTTATGTGAATTTTCCTAACAGGGTTCTATTAGGAATAAATCCTTATCTAAGCTTAAGATCTTTAAGTCTTTTTACGCAATTGTAAAGGCTTGAATAATACAAATTAGTTCTAATATTCTTTTTCCATATATGGTAAAAATAAAAATTAATAATTTATTACTATTTTGCAAAGCGCTCTAAGAAAAAAAACGTTCATATATGTATTTACGGAAAAATATTAACCTGATCTTAAATAATAATGTAAGTCGCATTTTTTTAAATCATTAAAAATTATACGCTTATAAGAATTACGCTAATATGGTACCAAACTTAAGTAATTCACTATATTGAATAAATGATCGTGTAGTTCAAGCGGGCGAAGCCGCTGGCGGTTGCTAGTACAATATAAATTGTCTTTTTATTCATGCGTCTTCTAAAATTTGTATAGGAGGTGCTGTCTAGTTGACTAGATATTGTCATAACGGATGATGTGTCATATATGTCCATATATCATCCATACATCAAATACACATACACATCCAAATATGTCATTGTGGTTTCAAATTATTTAATTTAGAGTACTTTTATTTAGGTTTTGTCTTATTAATTCGGTAAACATTATTAAAATTCAAAATATTATAAGATATTACTTTATTTAATCCTAACGGACACAAGGTCCATACGTTATGTAATTTTTTCTATAAATTATTATTAAATATAAGTAGTAGTAATTTAGAAAAATTCAGATCTGAACTGGTGACCTATGAATTTATATTCCACCAGATAATTGTCTTATTGTGTAAATATTGTCTTATTCTGCGCCCACTTTAGGTATTGGCTCGAGGGACCATTTGATACTGTCTCGATTGCAAGTAATACATTAATCATTTGATAAACCATTTACTGATAAACTAAAGAATGAGTAAAGGTATCCATAACGATACTAGCGCGCGCGGTTGCTTTGATGGCCGTACAGGAATTAAGTTATTGAATTAAGTATCATACTAATATCATAAATGTTAAAGTGTGTGAGGATGGATGTGTGACACTAGTTACACAGTCATTAATCAATAACCTCGATGGACGTGAGCGTGTAGGGGGCTCCCTTGTAGGTGAAGGCGTCGAAGCCCTCGGCGACCGCCAGCAGTGGCCGCCGCGGGTCGGCGCCAGCACGCAGCCCCTTGGGGTACCCACGGATGCACGTGTTGAGGTACAGCATCTTGGGCGCGTGTTCCACCAGCGCGAATCTGGCACACGCCATGAATTTCAAGGGAATTAGTCATCTAATTGATCATTAAAAACTTCTGACACCTAAAATTCTAAAAATTAAACAAGAAACTAGGAAAATGTTGATAATTTTTGAGCGGCTAAAAATATTTTATTAATTTTTAGCCGCTTAAAATTTTATTATTAATATCAGCTTTTAAAAAAAAGAAAGTGAATTAAAATCGGATCGTACGTTTGGGAGCTATAATAAGCTACACGGACATGTTTATTTAAAAACCCTTAGTTCCATCGGAAGCTCAAAAACCTGTTTCTTTTCTATGAATTCTATCATATTCCACCATACTTTGGCAAGAACTAAAGGTAGACAACTTAACAATTATAAAGACGTACAGAAAGAGATGCAGATATTCTAATGAACCATCACAATGAAAAGACTAGCCCTACAATCAATGACGCAAGTTTCTGCAGTAAAACTGGTCGCCATTACCAAAGGGCCAGCAGTATCATCATAATAGCTACCATTGTTTAAGCTTTACTATTCCTGGGCTTAGGATGGATGGATTTTTATTTAGATTGTACTTTTAATTTTACAAAATTTAAATTATATTTTTTATCACAATAAATTTTTAAAAGCAATTACTTACAAAGGCGCCAGCTGCACGAGAGCGCAGTCCGCGCCGCCCCAGTACGTGTGAGTGTCACGCCACTCCTGCGGCGAGCACACCACCAGCGTCACGCGGTCACTGCGGTCACTACGGTCACCGGCGTCACTGCCAGTGTCCCCCTCCAGCACCACCAGCGTGGGGCCGCGGTAGTTCAGTGTGTGATGCAGGAAGCGGTTGACTCCGAGACCGTGTTCGCGGGACGCGTAGAGAGGAGCCCAGTGGGAGGGAAGGGCGCACACTAGGCGCGCCAGCCACGCTGCGCTTGCACTGGTGCCGCCTGAGGGTTGAAACATGTATACCATCACTTCTTCGATTGCGTTACAAAGTGGTTGGCGAAACAACACGCAAATTCATAAAGATATTTCCTAATTACATTCTACTTCTAAATAATGTATATGTACATGTTGCAAATATTATTGCTTATTGAAAATAAGAAGGCAAAAGTACTACAAATCTAAGTCAAAGGCATATAATTGTATCCAAAATAAGAAGTTACACTTCTTATTTTTTGGACATTAAATAATTTACCAGTAGTTCACTAAAGTTATTATTATTGCCTCAGAGCTGAAGAAGAACCGGCGCAAGGAACTAAGCGGTACTTTTGATAGTAACTTCTGTCTTCTTCTTCTATTTAATACTTATTTATGGTCAGACTTATGCAGAACTACGACCCCAAATACCAGGACAACCAAACTTAAAAAGAGACGTATATCATTATTCCTACCAGGATGCGGTTGACTGGGCGGCTTCAAAGGCCTGGAATACAAAGGGGGCGCTGCAGCTGCCAACAACCAGGCAGCAGCTGGCCTCAGGGCTGCCCCTGCCCACGCAGCCCTCTCCAGAACCGGTGTCCCCAGCTCTAGGGCTCTGTCATCAGCCAGCGTCTCCACATCCCGGTGACGTGTCGCCAACATGTGGACACAGTAGCGGTGGACGGGGGACACTAGCCGGTGACAGTGCTCGCCGACCCAACGCACTACGAAACCCACGCTGTGGGATTCAGCGTTGTTGAAACAACCGCGTACAACTGCGCGTAGTGTTGTTTCTATCTGTGGGATGGCATTTTTTTTATTTCCACGCTACTTTTTTATATTTTCACGCATTTTTTCTCGTATATATATAGTATAGTATCTGAACACATAGGTTCCTCCTATCCACCTTACTATATATATATATATAACCTAGGAACCTATGTGTTCAGATACTCCGCTCTCGCTATATAAAATATTTCATATTCTTAAGAAGGAATCGAACCCAGGATCTCTTTTATAGTCACATAAGGTCACAAAACTTGCGCCACGGGGTATCGGAGTATCTTGCCACTTAATTATCTCTGCCGACCTTGCAGGTGCGTATGTAGTATATCTATTAAAAATAAATAGCACAGAACATACAAACATTCTGCTATTCGAAGTTATACTCATTCGCGACTTCGCCCGTGTGTACAACAAATAATTATGAAGTTCAACTTCACAATTATTTGTTTACTAATCTGAATTACTTTCGTATTCCAATAACATTATAATTTAAAGGAAAATATCTAAATCAATTTTATATATTATACGAGTATGTATACGAGTAGATAAATCAAGTGAACATTTAAATTTAATCTGTGGTACGGACCATGAAGTCAGTCTGTGGACCGTCGGGGTAGTGGTCCATCGCGAGTTTGTAGCTCACGTAGAGAAGACTTTTGAAGTCATCGGTGGTCACCGTGCTCTCGTTGGGGTCTGAGCTAAACATCCTGGTAAACATATAAAAAAAGCATTTCAAATATTAAGATTTAATATTTTTTTGCTTCACGCTGTATCTCGCATATTTCTGCCGAATTCTTGAGGTATTGTGTGTTGAATTGTGAAACTCAACGCTGTCGTTTTCCTTGTTAAGGGATCGAACTTTCAACCTCGAGTGGAAATCGAAGTTTCAACTTGTCGCGTTTACAGCCGCACACATTACGCTTATACCGCTGCGCCACGGCTAGCCTTAAAGGTTTAATTCTTAATCCACATACATTTGCAAATCACAAGACGTTTCTGCTAAAATAATTATAGTTTACCTGACATAAGTCTCGATGATGGCAGTGTCATCGAGCATGGCGAGTATCTTCTCGCACTGCTGACGGAAGGCCGACAGTGGTATGTGCTTGTTCTTACATTTGCCAGTTTTGTGGATGTAATTGTAGAACTGCCGCGCCAGCTCCGGATACTTTGGGAACAGATATTTCTGTGGAAGATATAAATTGTTTTAATTATGTGATTATTTTATTTGATACTTTTTCCAATGGATATATAAGAAATACTTATAAATATTATCGCAGATCAAATTTATGACATGTATGTGCTTATAGGTGAGGCCAGTCGTGGCATGGCATGTCGGCCAGTCGTGGCCTGCAAGAGCGTCAGGTTATGGATTCGATTTCCACACGAGAAAATTAGATTAGATTTAATATTGTAATATTTGATCGTCGCTCTGGTGATAAGGCTAACACCCAATGCCTCTAATCGCCGCAAAGTAGGCAACGAAAGTGTCTTAATGAGAACGAACTGTCTTAACACTAAGTTCCAAGGTTCCCTATACTCTGCTATGCGTGGGACACAATGTGAAAATAAAAAAAAACCAATACCAAATAAAAAATTGAGAATGCAATATACGAACAATTTACGAAACAGCAAATGTTAGGATAATTAAGATTTGCGATTAAACAGTACCATCGTTTCAATAAATTTTATCCTGCCATTAGTTTTAGAATTTATTTTTGCTCTATTTTCAGTATGTTTTGGTGGAACTTGATTGATATTCTTAATTTCGAAGAATGCTGATTTTGCTATAGAATTAAAGTAATTTAATTAGAATAAAATTGAAATCAAATACCTACCGATTTTTATGAAATTTAGACTGATCCATAAATTGAGAGTATAAAAAAAATAATCAGCTTCTGTATTTATACCGAGTAAGTTGAATGTTGTCAAAAAGTAATTACTTCGACTCCGAATTTGATTTAAACTGGCTTATAAAAATATATATAACAAGCGGACCCAGACGCGGCTACGCCTGCTTGAAATATAAGAATATTTATTAAATATATTTATGAAATGATTATCAGTTTTCAACAGAATTAGTAAGAAAATATAAGCTTAAATAATCACAAAGAATAATAAGTAGAGACATTATAATATATATAATATATAATATTTACTTAAATTTATATTTCCACTTCTTCGCTCTGGTGTCTCTACACCACACCCAACTTTCCGCCACTCAACACGCAATGCCCCGAAAATTGCCCCTACCGCAGTGTAGGCAGAAGTTTTTATATGTATTAAAAAACATAATACATAAAAAAAATAATCGCTGACACTTATCTGCCCAAAACAAACAAAAGTAGGGCACTTTGGTCCATTGTTACCAATTAAAAGTGACACTAAATGAATGTCTTCTATATTTTTGGTATGTGTTCTCTAAAAATACAGCAGTTTAGTAGTATAACTGGTCTTAATAATAAACAATGATCATAGTCTAGTGACGTGTGAAGTCTTCTCGCGCCTCCCTAACTGCCTAACTGATGATTCGGGAAATTAACTTTGAATCACTGACAGAGTTGTACCTACCTATAGGTATCTGGTATTCTAGTACATTAGTCATGACACATTAGTGAAAAACGAATTGGTGAATTCGGCGGAAAGTGGGGAACGGAGTCTCTCAACATTAAGTTCGCTTTGCCTACTCTGCTATATGAGGGATACAGCGTGAAGCTGGAACGGAATGAAATGTGTATTTTTCTAGGAATATATTGTCAAAAGTGAAAAGTTAGTTAATAAATTTTGTACGTAAATAGTATCTCTTTACCTAAGATGAGCGGGATCACAAAATAAGAGTTAGGTAAGATTTCAAATGAGGAGGAACTAAAACTTTTCGAAATTAATTTTCAGGTCATAAGTAGGTACGTGTATATTCAGCAGACATTATTTGAATAAAGTTTTAGTGCCTTCGCTAAATTCCAATACTTTGTGTAAATACATATAAGAGAGAACAAATAAATCGTGTATTTGTGTTGTCATCACGTGAGAAGTTCGACGGCATTTTCAGAATTATGTGCGCTGCTTTAGTTTATATTTAAGAAAAAAGTATTGTATTATGCAGTAAGAAAATATATAAATAATCAATTCTATTCTTGTATGTCTTTCCTGTTCAGTTTCAGGCTCGTTTCTACGTTGCACCGTAGATGTATGGTAAAAATGGTCCACTGTCCCTTATTCGGGCAGTGCGTGTGAAACGGAGCGTTTTGACACTAAGGCCTGTAATTATTAAATACTCTCACACTCAATCGACCTTGAGCTGTCGTTTTCATTCATACCGTCTACGAATGAAAATGGTATCCCAAGCTATAAAACAATAGAAAATATCATTCACTCACGGTAAAAGACTTTTCTGTGACGCCGTTGATGCCATCTTCCTTTTGAGAACGCTGAGCGAGGAGCTGTGAAAAAAAAATAGTATTTATCAATATTAAAATTGCATTGCATTTTCTTTTTTCTCCATATTAAGAACTCAAAAAATTTGATAAGCATCACTTTATAAATAGACGTCAGACCGATTAGTAGATAATGAAACATTAACTTTAAATACTTAGTTTACTTGGCATTGCTAAAAAAACATCGCCGCGCTTTGCCTCGTTACCAGAACACAGCAAATGGTAATATTATATATTTCATTTCCTCGAGTGAGAATTGAACCGACAACCCGTTTACACCCGCTTGTGTCCCTGCACCACGACTGACCCCAAACTTTTTTTGGACTACTTTAGCAAAAAGGACCCTCAATAAAAGTAGCATGGCAGGGTGACCATGAAGTCCACGCAAACGCAAAAAAGTTGCACAACAAACTAATCATAAATATGTGACTAAAGCAATTCTAACAATAAAATCAAAGTAATCTCTATTCAATAAAGCCCTGTAAGCGCTGTAATAATATCCAAGATAAACATGAATATTCAAAGAAGCGACGTAAAGTACCTTTATCTAATTTAATGCAACTTTTATTGCGAGAAATATGTTACATATTCACATAACAAAACACTACTGTATAACGAAAAACTAAATACCACCGAAATATAACATGTTATAATCTCTATAATTGTGATATGGAGTGGTAAGGATAATCGGTCAGAACGGGCTTATCAGAAAAACAGAGAACAAATAAACAAAAGTTAAAAAAAACTTTCATTTATCTCCATCTGAATGCAGTCGTACAAGGGTAATCCTTTAAATAGTTTTTTTAGCGTCACGCTGTATCCCGCACACAGCGGAGGGAACCTAGTGTACATTCAGTAACTCTCTGTTCCCAAATTTCTACCTGATTCTGGAGGAATTGCAGAGTTGCCGAACTTCACGCAGCACTTTTGCACACTGCACACTGTTCCTGCACCACGACTGGCCTCAAATAAATAGATGTCACGTGAATGTTGAAAATTGCAATGATTTTTAAGCGAGCAATGCAATTGAGTTAATTAATACAAATGAGCCGTCATACAGCCTTCTATTGAGCATCTGATCAGCCATATATTAGCACTTTGTCGGCATTGAGTTATATGAAGGCTGTCGGCCGTGCCGTAAACGAAGGTTGCAGGTGCGATTCCTAATGGGGGAATGATTATATTTAAAATTTAATTTCACTGTTCGCGGCGTTGAGGTCTGCCACTCAACACGCAATGCCTCCAGAATTCGGCAGAAAGTAGTCTTAACACTAGGTTCCCTTTGCCTACACTGCTGTGTGCGGGATACAGCGTGAAGCTGATTTATTTAATTTCACTGCTCTGTAAAAGGGGCGACGTTGAGTTCCTCGCAATGCTTTGCCAAGAAAACAAAAAGGGAACACGCTCGTGTTTGCTTTGTTGAATACAAAAAAGCGTTAATTCCGCGTCACACTGTATTCCGCTGAAATTTCGAGTTATTGCGTGTTGAGTAGCGGAACTCGCCGCCGCTTTTTGCCTTATTACCAGAGCGAAGAAATGGAAATAGTGTTAAATAATAATTCATTTCCCCGAGTGGGAAACATGGCGGTTACAGTCACACGCTTGTGCCACTGCGACAATTTTAAGTAGATATTAATATTTGGCATCCGTAAACTGTAACAACGATTGAGATTGAACCCTAATGGCGCAGTGGAACAGAGCCTGACTGCGAAAGCTATTGGTTATTGGATGGTTTATCTCTTGTTGGCTTGATAATATGCGATTTATCGACGCTCTGTACTAATTAGAAAACGGTCAGACATGGTATTATGTTGTCTTATATTAGTATATATTTATGTTTATTATTAAAATATTTAAGCCTGCTTAAGCCTTTTTGGGCAAATCTGAAGGAAAATAATAAAAAAAACGATACGTGCTAATCTTGATTGATTAAGAGCAAGTAGGGTGACCATGCGTGTGTGATTGGAGCATAACCATTTTCTTAACCTCGTGAAAATTCCATTACATATAAGCTAAAATATATTTTGGAATAACTGATTTATTTATTATTAGGACAAAATAATATCTACGTAATTTTACAACATATACTTAAATATGTTGTATAATTACTCATTATTTGGAAGAGAACTTGGCTGGAGAAGCGCTATCACTAAACGCCACGGTTGTTGGTTCATAAACCGTTGGGACCATCATAACATTAGGTTTACTTTGTTGTTGGTCTAACCTCTTATATGCCTGAAAAGGCGAGAAGTTAAAAAGATATATATTAGAAATCTGTATATTTTTAAATCTGACGCTTCGAACACAACAAGTTTGGACAAACTCTGGACAACTTTGGACAAAACTCGAAGTACCGCAATACACAAAGCAGAAATTATTCATTTACACCCGTTATATTTATTAAAAACAATAATTTAATACTTTTAATTATATGTTCTAAACTTGAAACATTCCACAAGGTAAATCTTTGACATTCAATATTCATACCTGATTAGAGCAACAAGATTTACATAAACTAATTATGGAAGGCACCTGAGAAATACTCGCCTATGAATATCTTTACGGTTCATACTTAAAGTCTACTTTTCTTTAAACAAGCACAAACTTTCAGTGGTGTACAACTAGCTCCATTATTTTATTTCAATATGGTCGCCGTATCATCGTAACAACCTCCACTGGCCAGGTTTAGGTTTAGAGGATAATTGAATCGTGTATATCTAACGCGCAACACTAGAGTGATTGTATTAATAAAAAATATGTTTATAATTGACAAAAAACCTCTTTGTAAATAGATATGTAGGTGAAATTAAAACAAAGAAAATCATGCGAATGTTGTAAGCTCGATAATTTATTTTTTAAATGACCTGCTTAACATAATACAAAAAAAATGTGATATCTACGTTATGTCGAACGCTTGTGGTTGCGATTTTCAAACGGGGAAATTATTATATTTAATTAATTTCCATTTCTAGGCTTTGGATGAAGATGAAGCGCGGCGTAGAGGTCTGCCACTTAATAAGCAATGTTAACACTAGGTAAACTTAAACCTGTAGTATAATAGTTGTATTTTTTTTCTGAGAGGGGTTTGAAGATACTTAGTCATATAAAAGTTTCGAAATGCGTCACGATGACGAGTAGCTTATAGAAATTAATGTTTCTAATATAAATAGAAGTGATCGGTTGTTTTATTACATATATAAATTTAATTAAACGTAACGTTACAATTTCTTTGGTATTATTTTTTTACAATCAACGTCCATGTTCTTGATTATAAGTAAACGTTTTTGTAAGACTGATTTCTTCTCCATTTTGTAATTCAAATTTTGGCTCTGTGGGTATTAACTTTCTTACTCTGTAAAACTTAAGTTGAGCCTCTAACTGGGCGGAAAAAGAAAGGCGAAATATCTCGACTCTTGACATTAGCTTCTCTCTCAGCGAAAAGCATGTAGCTGCTTTTTAAATATATCATTAAATTAATTTATCCTGTGATAAGCTTTTTCGGGAAAAACTCAAAATAGATTGTCCATATCTAAAATCCTGATATTATAATAACGTCATTGAAAAGAATTGATTAAAATATAAATATTACACGGTATTACACGAAATTTCTAATAGATTATTAGGTGTACAGATAATATCTTTAATTATGTTTTGATTATTGACAAAGACATTCACACGTATAGCTTACAAATTTTTATAATATTATATTTTAATATAAAAAAGGTCATAAGTTGTAAATATTAATAAAAAACCAATAAATTAGAAACAAAAAAAAAAAGGAATATTTGATAAAAAAAATACCTTGCAAGCAATTTTCACTTTCAACTTCTTATTAACGTTTCGCCTCGCTTGCAAGCCGACGTTAAAACGCATCACCGTCAAACCGTCCATACTCACTCTACCCAATCAGAGCACTCACAGAGAAACAATAAATATTTAACAAAATGTGTGACGATTTCTCGGGACTTATCTCGAGATATCCGATAAGATTGTCACCGTCGTGCTAATGATATATTAACTAAATACTAAATAATATAAAGCGTTAGTAGTTAGACGCGATGGAACGAAATGCACTGAATTGATTTTGATTGAACTAGTTATGCAGCAGTCATGTGATTTGAGCTTATCAACTCTACCTTTTAGTGGTCAGAGCGTCCATTATATATGTCGCTTTATATAATAGTAGCTTTTGTACTGGAATGACTGAAAACTGTTCTACGCTATGTATGTATTTATGTCATATATTTTTTAATAAGTTTTATATAATTGAATACTCTCTACATTTGAGATTTAATAAGATAAACTTAACAAAAGAAACATCACCCAGCTAGTTAGAGGTTCCACCGGATAGACGATGTTGACGTATTATAAAAGGTTTTCTTTTGTATATCCTGAGCGAACACAGAACTCGGCACCCATATAGATCTTCCATTTTTGTTGTGTATTTTACTTTATTTATTTAGTTACCAATTCTACATTAATATCATAGTATCGTATAGCATCTACCACGCGATGGATGTCTGTCCCGAGGTGATCGTAGAACATAGGTACTTTAATGACACCGCGGTAATAAACAAATAGTTAAAGCTATAAAAATTGCGCAAGTATTATTAAAATTCACTATGAGGTGTGTTATTTAAAAAAATTAAAATATACATCGGTTCGCGTCGTGGCGCAGAGGCACAAAGGTGTGATACAGTACAGTACACGACGGTCGTGGGTTCGAGCCCCACTCGAGGAAATGGAATATTTATTTAAATTTATATTTTAATTTCTTCCTCTGGTATCACTCAACACGTAATGCCGCCAGATTTCGCCGAAAAGTTGGGGGACGGAGTGTCTTAACACTATGTTTATACTAGGTGAGGGAAACTGAGTGAAGCTGATTTATTTTTGATTTACATCAGTTTCACGCTGTATTGTGTGGGTTTGTGTGTTATTTATATAGATCAATTATAATAACATTTCATTTTCGCACCATTATAAAAGGAAAGACAAAAATAATTTAATAATTAGTAATTTCCTTGGTAATTTTTGCCCGTTTAAATTAATTTATTTTATTTTCATTCACCTAGTGTTTACTCTGTCACCCCCTTTCTGCTGAATTCTTAAGGCATGACACTTAACATGTGGCGGAACCAAACGCCGCGCTTTGACTTGTTAACAGTAGTGACTTGTTATCAGCGAGTAAATGAAAATATAAAAATATATATTTCAGTCCTCCGAGTTGGAATTGAACTCAAAATCGTCACTTTTACAGTCTCTAATACACAATGACAAAACCTAGAAGGGAAGATAATAAAATGTTTATTCTATTCCATTACATCATTTAAAGATTATTATTAAAGAAAAAATAATTTTCTACAAAGTTAACTTGTTTTACAATGTTTTTGAAAGATTGCAAATAAATGATTCATCACATTGTTTACTTTGATTTATCCGAGATGAATAGGAGCTCAACATTTAATCTAATCAAAATCCCAATTCCTTTTTAGTTATTTGTTTAGATGTTATCTAATAGCATGTGATCTAGTGATTATGACAGTTTCATTATGAGAGAGATTTGTATAGATTCTCATTTATTGCTAAACATATTTTTTTTAGATAGTGTAGAGAAAATTTTCCTATTTTCTCTGTCCTTTTTCCAAGACATTACATGTAAATTGGCAAAATTCAGCTCCCTTAGGCTAGGACAAAAAATAATTTATTCCTCCGAAAGGGAACCCAATATTGCGGAGTTTACAGTCAAAAGCTGTGCCAATGCATCAGAAAGGCCCAATGTATTATTTGTAATTTAATGGATAACCAAGTTGCCATGCTAATTAAAGGTACAAATAATCTCTATAAATATAAGGAGAGAACATTGCATTTTTAGAGCACTCAATAAAATTTTGGATTCAAGTAAAATATTCATGTTATAATTTTTATCTTATATATTTTTTTTATCTTCATGTTGTATTATGCACATAGTAGGGCAGGCAGAGGGAACTTGGGAACCCGGTGTTGAGATACTTCATTCCTTATAGGACACTTCAGTTCCCCTCATTCAAATGAATTTGTGAGGCATTGAGTGACAGAGCTCAACTCACTCACACACAGTTCCTTATTTGAAGTGAATGAATTTTAACTATAATAAAAAAAAATCTTACACTTACTCCATTCCCCATACACCACTCAATTTTTAAGATGTTGTATGGAGTAACTGTACACACCACTTTTTCTACCAGATAACAAAAATAATTGAAATATAATCATTGCTCTGAATGTTTATCAAACCTACAATAATTAGTTTAGTGTAACATAGGCATGTCATACTCTTAATTTTATTTATTATAATAATAATTAATTGTAACAATTATAAAATACAAAAAATATAGTTAATCAAAAATATTTAAATCAGCTTTTCTTAATATTATTTATAAAATATAAATGTCAAAATATATGTAGTTCTTAAGCCTTAATTGTATTTCAACATAAAAGTAAAAAAACACAATGTAGTGTGAAGAAGATAAAATATTTCTTTTATACAAATGAAAAAAAAACAACATTTCTTTAACAATTGATTAAATTTTCAAAATTGAACTTAGTAAATTGTTTATTTACAATTATGAATGCTCTTCAGTCAGTAGCTAGATATGATTCACTTTTGTCAATCTTATCCTTATCAGTCAAACCGCAACAGTTATAAATGCAATATTTTTATACAAATCAAATCTAACATTTCATATTTATTTTAATCTTTAATAATTACTAACTATAAATAATATGTAAAAAAATATACATGAATATACACTAGCAAATTTTTTCTATGTGCTTCTTATCAAATGACGAAAATCGCATTCAAGGGCAACCAAAACAAACAATGGAACAAAACCGAAGAAAACGTCTCAAAAGTAACATTAGGTGGTGTGCTTAATTAATTCAAGAATGTATCGTAACCTTACCTTGCCGAGTTTCTCCACGGGCACTAAGGAAGCATGTTGAGGCTCAGGTTTTTCCTGCTGGCCTTGCAAGTCGCCGGACCCAGACCTACTGCCCCGAGTGGACCCTCGAGGGCTATTACTCCCGCTGCCAGCCTCTGATACTTTTTCGTGTGTACTATGATTGCCCATTATCACAGTATCATTACACTTATTGAAAAAATAAGCCAACAGCTGTTTTAAAGTATGTGGTGAAGTAAGAAATAAAAACAGTCACACATTTGCAGTTTGCGAAAGAATGATAACTTCAACTGATGTGTCAAATGTCAAATGACAAGTGACAGTCCGTGTCAATGTACGAATCCTGTCAGCATTGACATTGGCGTCCGCCATAAATAAAGAACTGAACTGACATTGGCGTAAAGTTTATTTAATTATCTATATTTTTGATTATTTTATTTTTACTTTTCTCTTTATAACGTAACATTGCCAAAGAGATTTTGTACTCAAATGGCACGCTCGGAAAGCGTGAAACTAATTTTATGACTTGTAAATAAATCTAAGTATCCTGAATACAACTTTAATTTATTATAAATATTCATAGTAAATATTTTCATAGTAACAGTTACTTTTACTTTTAAAGGTCTTACTTACTTTTAGATTTCCATGACAATTAATAGAAAAATAAATGATTATATGCATACAGAATTTCCAGAAAAAATTAAGTATGTCTATATTTTCGCGCTATACCGCACATAGCAATCCTGCAAATTTTAACAACTATAACTAAATGTAATTTATAATAAATAAAAGTGATTTTACCGGTTTTTTATTACTCATCCCAGCAGAGAAAACTTGAGAACATTGTGTTAAGACACTCCGTTCCTATTTAGTTCCTTTCTGTCGAATTCTGGACGCTAACGCCAATTCAACACCTTTCGATTTGCCTCGTTACCGATGCGAACAAATTAAAGTATTAAATATTTCATCCAGTGGGAATTGAACCCACAACCTGCCGCGTTTACAGTCGCGCCACGATAGCCTCATAATATAATATGCGTTAAGAGTTCTAATTAGATACGTATAATAATGTTATCTATCTCCTATTATCCTAATCTAAGTGTAAAAAAACCGTTTAATACGTAGGACTAGTGTGTAGGTCTTCGAAATATACAGCAAATGTCGTTTTAAATTTTTTTATTACCTATTAAGTCCTTTTACAAATAAAAGTAATATCACAGATTATAACATGTAGAAAAACTATTAATAATTACATTGCATACACAAATTTGAAACAAAAACTTAGTCCGATTGTATTGAACTAAATAATAATATTATAGAGTAAACAAGAAATACATATAATATTAGGAAAAATAAAAAAAGCTTACATTAATTACTAAATTCTAATATGCGTTATAGATAAAATTTTATTATATGTATTATGTTTAAAACAAATAATAAAGTTTTATTATACATTTACGTAATTTGAGGTATTTTTAACTTAAATAAAAGTCTAGCAGGAGCCTATTGAATATTCCAAAACCGACAGATCTTAATGCGTATTTCTTATACAAAAATTACTTTGGAAATTTAGTAAAAAAAAATATTTAATACAAAATTTGAATATGCTACTGTCAATATAATTTCAGACAGATTTCAACAATGCTTATGAATCAAACGAGCCTCAACATTAGGCACAATAGTTTGAAGCTTTCGATGAATAATAATTTTTGAATAAAAGATTTTTATTCTATTAGTCTGACATTTGATTTTTGGTGATTATAAATTAAGATTATTATATTTTTTTACTGGAGTGGATAAGTTTTGAAGCAATCGTCGTAAATATCGATATAATTTCATCATATTTGCAACTAGAATTTAAATAAATAGTTGTGGTTTTTGTGGTGACAGGACTATAAAATATAACATGAGACGCAGTATACATTCAAAAACGTGTCGTTTATAGCTGCACTATAAATATCCATTATTACTTAACTTTTTATTAAATAAAATGATATTATTATGCATGTGGTAATAAAATTAATTATTTTACATTCGCCAGTCCCATTTATAGATCCATACATATAAATTGGATGTAGATATTTTTGTATTTACAGAACATGTTTAACACTTTTACAAATAAAAGCATATGCTTCGTTAAATATTTAACAGACCCTAAATATAAATCGTTATTTCGTAAAGTAATAGTTAATACCTAGGGTAGGTGTAATGTTTAAACGATTGGTAACAAGTTCATTTCCCGCTTGAGTCGTTTCAGTCTATTTTCCGCATACACGGATGTATAATTGCTTGTATAGGTAGTATTTAGTTGAAAATGGCTTCTAAGAACTTTTGCATAGGCGCCTCTACCATCAGATGTAGCGGGAGAGCTGTCAGGTACGTCATAAATAAAACGGCCAGCCAATGTCCACCCTGAAAAAAAATATAATAATAAATTTAATATGGATAGTACAGAAAAACGCCACGAAACTAGGCTTTATGAACTTTTGAGCGTTTACTAAGGAACAAAATAATGAAAATATCTAAAAAAAAGACCAGAAAATCAAATCTGCGCAGTCATATACAGCTAGCTTCAACCAGGCCACGACTCGTAGACCGTATTGAAATTGGTACTTCATTAATATTTAAGTAATTGGTTTGGCTAAACGCTTTAGCTAAAAAGTGAGTAACATCGCATAAAAGGAAGTTGTAATAATGTCAATAAAACATGTTATAAACAAATAACAATATAATAAGTAACGCTGTCACGCAAATATCTCTATACTTTTGTATAAAATTGTCGTAATACTGCTTATATTCCCGCTGGAGACTTGGTTGTTTTTTGTTTTGCATTGCAAATTGCGATATTTTTCAGATAGGCGTGCGAGTGGATATAAATGGCGTATAATAAATTTAATAAAAATATTGTCAAGTCAATATTGAGGTAACTTACAATATTATAAATAGATACTCTAACAGGCGTAGTATTGAGCGCCAGCATAGTCAGATTGTAACACCAGTGTATGAGTAGAATGGACAGC
The DNA here is from genome assembly GCA_013403645.1 of Heliconius nattereri. Lineage (NCBI taxonomy): Eukaryota > Metazoa > Arthropoda > Insecta > Lepidoptera > Nymphalidae > Heliconius > Heliconius nattereri. The sequence goes on from JAAIXI010000223.1 coordinate 8,650,910, forward strand.
GACATGCGACTGGGGACCCTCCAGGCGCTCCATGCCACCAGGCTACGGAACATATCTGGAAGAAATTGTATTTTTTAATATATGAACTATTTTAATATAAATCTACTTCTAGTGTACTACATCACGTAGGGTGGGAGTGTAAATGTAGAGAGAGATGTAGGACTCTTCAACCTTGACTCGAACCTCTTGAACCTCTTGAATATTAGATGGTGGAGCCCAACCCTGCACTGTTTGTAGTTTTTATTTCAAATATTTTGGCCCCAAAATGCATTACCAAAATATTTTAGCATGTATTACCAAAATATTACTTATAATATACTTATAATATTACTTATAACTTATAATTATAATATTACTTATAACTTATAATATTACTTATAATATTTTGGTAATACATGCTAAAAGTGTAATTTTTTTTTATAAATGAAAAAATAAATTGAAATTGGAAATGGAAGTTATTTTCAAATCGATTCTGTATGCATTCATTGGGAATGAACTTATTATTATTTATCATATTTTAACGATGTGACTTGAGGGGCAGTAAGAATTTACAACAATTATATTATCTTTATTATATTTCTAATATATGTAATTTAACATAATTTTAAATAAGCATACATATATCACACTTTTAGGGTTCCGTATCTTAAAACAAAAAACGGATGGAGGTAGGTATAGAGTTGCAATTAATACCAAATATCCAGAGCGATCTACTGTTCCACAGAGCACAGAAAAAATAAGCTTCTTATAAGTCAACACCATCAAAAGATGCGAGCGTATATGCATTATCTTTGTTAATTTAAGCAGAGGATAGTGGAGAGAAAGATTTTCAATCTAGGGATTAAATTTTCAAGCAAGCAGGAACAGCTCGGCGTTGAGTTCCGCCTCTCAACATGTGTTGCCTCCAGAAGTTGGCGGCAATATTCATGAAATTGATACAAAACCCTCGGTAGGCGGGCACGGCTCGCACTTGACCATTTTTATTTCGCCTTAAATCATGTAATAAAAACTAATTTATTACATACCAGTCGTAATCAAAGTACACGTCCGTTAAACTCAATTATATTACTTTTAGTCATAGACAAAAATTTAAATATTTGATTTATTAAGGTAAAAATCACCTACTAAGCCTACCTACGACCTTCTTTTTTAGTAGGTAGGTTTTATTTACTTGTTTTTCTTTTCGTCCCTTGTGGTTGGTTTGTAATGGTTTCTTGGAAGTTACTCTTCAATACTACCGGACACAGCAGGGTAAGTAGAGGGAACCCAGTATTAAGACACTCCGTACCCCATTTTCTATCGAATTCAGATATCACTGCGTGTTGAGTGGAACTCACCGCGATTTGCCCCTTGATACCAGAACGATGAAAATGAAAATATTAATTGTTTTCCTTCAGTGGGAATCAAATCTACAACCTGTTGTGTTTATAGTCACACTTTCTTTTCTAAAATAATAAGTAATTTAATAAATCGTATCTGTCATATCGTAAATTAAAAGTTGCACAGACACCTAATTTTTTGGTGGGCCACAACTCTGAGACCGTACTGTAATATTCAAGTGACCTTTACATAATCGATATTAGTGGAATTTAGTTGAATAATCGCGAATTACCATTTTAACTAAAAAGGCCTTGTTTATTTGATCTTGGCCTAGAGATTATTTTATGTAATGTATAATATTATTAGTTTATTAATTAGGTATACGTATGAGTCTAAGGCCTTTTGTGGAGGTTGTTGCTTCTAATACCGTAAGTGTGTTCTAGATGATTCTAAGGAATAAAGAAAAAGAAAGAGTGTTATAGCACTGTGTCCGCTCTGTATACTGTATAAAAAATATAAAATAAATTTGATATCTGGCGAAAAAGTTACTTATGATACAAATATAATATTTAAAATTTGTATTAATAAAATAGATTAAATTGGGTTTGGATAAATACTGGACCAAACGAACCTAGAATTACCTACCAATTTTTTTGGAAAATCGGAAAAAAAAATAATAAAAAAGTCCTACATAAAAAAAAAAAAAATTAAATTTAGATTGAAAACTTATTAAACAAATTATATATTAAAACAATAAAATAAAAATTGAGCTAAGTACTTTTTTTTTGCGAAGCAATATTAAATAAGAAAATATAAAATTTTTGGCATAACTTGTTTGTTATGCGAATTAATTATAAACAATAATTTTTGTAAAACGTAAATATTATATAACATGAACTTTAAATGTAAAATTAAATATGAAACTATTTAAGTCAATAGGTCATTTGAAATACAATATAGTTGTAACGGGTGCCGCTGTAAACGCTGGTAACACGACAAAGCGGCGCGTTCACCACTCAAGATATCAAACCACTTACTGTCAATATTAAAGAAGAAGCCCAACAGCACCACAACGACGATCAGGTCGAACCCTGGCCTCTCCATCGCAGAGTAAGCGGCGCGCGCCACCGGGGACTCCCACGAGCGCGCCACGTAACCTAACAGGATCCACGCGAATGCACTGGGCACGGACACCGCGTAGACTGCCAGGAATAGCTGATGAAAGAATATAATGAGTAATTAGTGGTTTGTGCTTCACGTTGTATTCTGATTTTAGCAGGGTAGGAAATTTATCGGCGTCAGGTTGAGTTGCGGAGCTTAATTCCGCTCTTTGACTTATTACGAAAATGAGGATGATAAAACGGAAAGATCCATTATTAACTCAAACAACGCATAATACCTGAGAAAAAATATAAAAATGCAATGCTCAGAGTAAAAAAATAGATTTATTTGTTTCTAATATTTCAAACGATAATAAAATTTGTGAGTCCAACTTCTGTTCGAGGAAGTTCGAGGTTTTAATTTCTTCGATTTTTAACAATTCAAAGCGGCATCGAGCGTCACCCCTCAAAAAATTAGATAGTGCGTGGGAAGAGTCTCTTAACAGTAGATTCTCTGGTTACTCCGCTATACGCAGGTTACATGCTGCAGATAAAATAAATCTATTCTAACCTTATTCTGATGTAATTTATAATTGCTGGTTTTCATCTGATGGTACGCGAAGGCGAGGATCAGTCCTATGATAGTGGAGGGTAGACTGAACCACGCGGTCGCGTACAACCACTGGAACGACTGCACGCCGATGAACTGGTTGCGGATTGTTCTGGTTTAAGAATGTTCAAAATTGATATATTTTGTATGAAAAGATTTTTAATTGGAAGTGTGTACGTATGTGTTTTTTTAGCTTCACGATGTATGCAATTTATAGCAGGCGTAGGGACCCTAGTGTCAAAACACTTTGTTTGCTACGTTCAAGTGGGAATCGAACCAATAATCGTTGCGTATATATTTAAACGCCACGACGACGTATAATATATTTTTTATACATAACGCGATTAATCTACAAATGATTATAAAGTAACGGGGCTGTCGCCGCGCAGCGTCTATAAGCATTTATAATTTAATATTTTGCATTTGATATATACTCGCAACGGATATAGGTTAGTTTTTCACAAACGGAGTGTCTTACCACTAGGATTCCTCTGCCTACCCTGCAGAATGCGGGATGCAGCGTGAATCTATAAGAAAATATACAAAAATAAATAAAAGATTGCACTCACTCTGGGTCAGTAATAAATATAATAGTGTACATGTTGAAGAAATAGGAAATGCAGAAGTTAGCTGCGACGGAGAGAACGAACATAACGGAGAGAAACTTGAGGGCGAACTTCGGTCGTTTCACGAGGAACGCTACCAGGATAGACGCCAGTACGTAGAGCTGCATGTCTGTTGCCAGGAACCTAGATAACATATGTAAATGTTATTATGAAGGCCATATTCAATTGAAGAGTCATCTATATATTTATACTATACTAAAACACACACAAACGTATTTAATTTTTTTATCGAAATGTCTTTCCGTTTGTCCGGATTATTGTCCTTCTGGAGAGATATTATATGGAACCTTGGAGGACAGAAATAAAGAAGGTTTTAAAATTATTTTTAATATTATACGACATCTAGAATATGAGCCTATATACGTAATTTTTGCAGAATTTTATATAAAATTAACCGCTAAATCAAAATCTACCGGTCTACGATACTTATGAAGTTTTGAAGAAGAATGAAGAATTTATAAATATTTAACAGAAAAAAATGGTACAAACTAATATTAGTAGTAGCTACCTTTCAAGCAGAATGTGTGCACGATATTGACAGCTAACAGAAGTAAGAACTTGTAGTAAAAACAAAGGAAAAAAATTTAAAAAACAAAGATTTTTACATTTTTGATACAAAATATATGCATACGCCTGCAAATATATTCCGTTTTAGTTCATAAACGGAAACGTAATATGAAAAATTCCATTTTATTCCGTTCCGTTGTAATTACGAGAAATCCTCTCATTGTGCTCACATAATACTATGTCATATTTCTAATTCAACAAAATACATGACTCTGTTTCCATAGAATCAAGTAAATTATTTTACTATTACTTTATTTTATTTCAAGAAATAAATCTTGACGTCGCCATCAGAATGCTATTTACGAGTTCACGTTTATTTAGATACTATATCGGGAAATCTTTATTTTAGTAACTAGGTTTTACCTGCGGCTTTGCCCGCATGATCAAATAGGATAAATTATGTATATATGTATAATTTAAATAATTAGGTTATTTGTCCGTCTGCCACGAAATGAGGACAAGCTTATATATGTTTCTTTCATACGCATGAGTTGAGTACACCGTTTGAGCGTCATGAGTTTGACACCTTTATTCGCCGACTATAAGGTAGACGTAGACTTACAATTATGAAATTTGACAAGAACTAAGGAACCCCGACGTAGGGCGAGTTCCACTTGCGCTTGACCGATTTTTTTTATATTTGATTGTAATAATTTCCGCGTCAGCATCTAGTTAGTTTGCATAAATGAATATTTATAATATGACTGACTTTCCATTGTTAAATCAGATTATTGAGAAAATAAAATTCTAAGATCCCCGAGTTGTGGTTGATTCTAGAAATACATTTTAGCATTTTATATTTCAATACTAGCATTTTTTATTGAGGTTTTCCTTAGAGATAGAGGATTTGTTCATTAAAGGTAGTTTTTAAACGTTTGGCTCTTTTTCTGCATTAATAAGGGACAGTTTGTAATGAGAAAGGGAACTTAACGCCGCGTTTTCCTACAAGAGCTCGAAAAGCTACATACATACTGAGTGAGTTATCTAAAAATTACTGAAATAAAGAAAAGAAAACTATTTCTTTTTTGTGATCTCTGCTTACGATATCTTTTTCTTATTATATTAATAATGTTACATAGCGACATTAGCACAAAAGTGGATATCTGAGAATCTAGTGTAAAGACACTCCATTTTCCATGCCACTTCTTCTCCCCACTTTCTACCGGATTCTTAAGGCAAAGTAGCAAATAAAAATAGTACAAATTTCATTTTCCCGAATGGGAATCGAACCCATAACCGGCGCGTGTACAGTCGCACGGTTATTTTAATATTTACTTTAATTAATAATAATCTATACAATTTATAGCGGAAATGCATCAATTTACACAGGCAAATATTGGATGGAGTGTCCTCGAATTTCGTATGTGTTATCTAATTTATTTTATGTCCGAAATATTTGTGACCTTACTGTGTAATATTTGTAAGTAAGTTATGTAAGTATGGGTTTTAACCTGTACTACGGCCCAGAAGTTTGTTTGTTTGAACGCACTAATCTGAGGAACCAATGGTTCGATATGTCACTTAGTATATGTTTCAAATAATTTCTTTTAATAATCATATACGTCTCGTAGCCATCCCGCTTGAAAAGTCGCCACAGTTTTATTCAAGCTACCAAAGCTCTAGATTGCATTCCTAGTCGCGCTAGGGTACGGTTATGGCAGACAATCTACCTGCCGCCTTCAGCCTTTGTCCCCCCCAAAGAGTGCCTACCCGCAAGTTACTTGCAGTGGCCAGCATGGAAGTCGCTTAATCGTTTACGGAGCCAGGTTGGCCGATGCAAAGAGCTTCTCGTGAAATGGGGGTACAAACTGAGGGATAAGACACCCTGTGACTGTGACGCCGATCCACAAACGATGGCACACTTACTCTCCTGCCCGAAATGTCCATTCACCTGCTCTCATGACGATCTGATGAAGGCAACAGATGCCGCAGTCGACGTGGCTAAATACTGGCAAAATATGATATGAATTCTCCAATCATTGACACGAAGAAGAAGAAGAAGCTATCCTCTGATCAGAAGCTGTTGATAGTGATGGTAGGAGACACAAGTCCTTAACGATTAGGAGGTAGGAGGAAGGAGAAGGCTAGTTGTATAATATGAAGTTAATAGGGCAAGATTTTGTTGATTGTTCAGGCCAGCGCCAGGTGCAGGGACACAAGCGTGTATACTGACTGTGAGCAAGACAGGTAGTGGGTTCAATGTCCGCTCGAGGAAATTAAATAATAATAACGATTTACGTCATAAAGCTCACCACGCACGTAACAGAGTTGGCAATTCTAACTATTTAATTTTTTTTTATAGTTATTCAACCAAAAAAAAATTGAACACATCGATTTATTAAGATAAGGCTGATGAAATATAAAGCATGCCTTAATTTAATATTCATGAGTTAAAAAAATTAATTGATACAAAGTCAAGGATTTTATATGATGTATTTTTAAGGTCGTTTCTCTTATGTCGGTACGTGAAGTTCCTTCTCTTCTGTGAAGTTCCTTCTCTAAAGTGTTGTTTTTGGTTTGGAAAAGAGTTTCTTAAAAAATACAGAGATCGGCGTGTATTTTCCGTTGTACGTACAACCCTTATAATGATTTGTAATGTAAGTCTTTGGATCTTTAATTATATTCTTAATTGTTTTGGACTGCCACTTGCGACTTTGATCTTTACTATTTGTTGATATTATATACTACTTCCTATTATATATATACGACATTAATTTCTTTTTACCTATGTAGCTATCACAGTAGGGTGTCATCGTTACTTTTATTGAAATAATGTTTAATTTTTTATTTGTGTTTTGTTGTTCTTTCTTAAATTTTCTTTAATAGTTTCAATATTATTCTGGTTTAACGTAGTTTTTATTGTTTTTTTTTTCTTTCAAATAAATATATGATTTACATCTTAATTTTTTTAATTGAAAGTAAGTGAAGGAAGTATCTCTCGGTCTGACTCACAATGAGATATCTAAATAATATGTAAAAGATGACATTTATAAAGGTGATCCTGGCTCATTGTATTGTATTAAATTAGATTATTATTTTAAATGTCACATTTAAAATAATAATCGTGATTATAAATGTACGTCTTATTAAGAAATGTTAAAAATAGGTCCTCACTACTTCCACCATCTCATATTTAAGGCGTAAATATAAATGGAAATAATGGAAAATAATTTGTCTGTGTCTTTTATTATATTGTGTTATGTAGATTGTCTTCCAGTCTGAGTCTGAGTTATGAATGCTCAAACTTATCAATACAATTAAAATAAAACGTATGCCGTTGCTACTTACAAAGTTAGTAAGCAATGAATATTTATATTTTAAACTTTCAATTATTTTTAGCGTCCGCTACAAATACTCGTATATTCGCTCATAAAAGCGAAAAAATTCACCACCGATTTTGTTTTAAATTCTTGAGCGGGCGAAGCCGTGATTAGATCCCTAGTGATATACAAGAACAAAAATCTCCAAAACGAGATACTCACCAGCTCTGCACCTGACACCTGTCATCACCCTCAATAACATTATTCAAGTACAGCGCGTGGGTCCACCACTTGCGGCGGCACCTCGCACTCTCCTCCTCAACCAGCGTTGGCCATAAGGGTCCTGAGCTGGAACTGCGCCACCAGGACGCTGTCATCCCCACTACGTAAACGTTGAGAGGGGTTATCCTGTAAATGGGTTTATTTGATTTATATGACATACTAATGTTGTAAATCTGGAGTGTTTGTTTGGTTGAACGTGTTAATCTCAGAAAAGAATTGAAAAATACTTTTTGTGGAACGACGTGTAAATGTAATGATTGTGAGTTGGTTAGCCATTTGGGGAAATAATTATATTTAAACTATTTTCATTTTCTCGTTTTTGCAGAAGAAGCCCGGTGTTGTGCGCGGGGAGGGGGACAGAGTGTCTTCACACTAGCCTCTCTCTGCTGAAAGGACCTTGCTTTTTGTTAACTTAGTTCACTAAGGACGCTATTACGTCCTTTAAGTTAACTATCAACTAGGCCACGACGTCGAGATTTGTATATTGGGAAAAAGAATGATTGTTAAATCAATTAAATTAAGTTAGCAATAATTAAACTAAGACCCGTAGTTATAAATCGCTCTCAACTCTGAGTTGATTTTGACAGCAATCTTGAGATGCCGTTTTCGAAAACAGCAACTCAAGCTCGCTCTCAGATTTGAGAGTGGTTTATATAAATACGGATCCAAGTTTATATAACACTAAATATCACCTACCTTATAAACCTATGCATCACCATCTTCCACCAAAACGTAAAAGTAATTTTTCTCTTCGGTTGTTTCTCTAACGTCAGGATTACGTTGTACGCGAGCAGGAAGCTGGAGAGGATGATGAAGATCTGGACCGATGTGGTACCGTTGTGTAAGATAGTCATGTGCGGCTTCACTATTGCCTGGATGAATATGTATACAATATTTAGGTAAGCATTTAGTATGGGGTAGGCAGCGGGATCCTGAGAAGCTAGTGCTAAGCAACTCCGTTTTCCATATTCAGGCTTATATTTGCTATACTCAGTATGACACACCGTTGTCGAGATATTATGTAATGTGTGTTTGGATTATTTTCATTTCCTGGTTATTGTAAAAAGAAAAAGCGCGGGGTTGACTTCCGCCACTCAACATGTAATCTAAAAAATGAGCGGTACGTGAGAAACGGAGTGTCTTAACTCTGGATTTTCTCTATCTATTCCGTTATATGCGGGATGCAGCGTGAATGTAAAAACTAGAAATATGAAATAAATAAATAAATTGAAAACAAAATGATTCTGATTATCTTACATCTTCAAAGAATTTCGGATTATGCAAATACGTCATGTGATGTACGAGGATCGAGTGCGCCATCACCACCATCATCAGCAACATTGCTCTGAAACAACACAAATGTTGCATTTATTTATTTTTTGAGCTATTATAGTAAAGGTTTTTAGCTTCACGCTATATATCCCTCACATATGTGTGATAGAGGAAATGTGGGAAACCAGTGCTAAGACACTATGTTCCCATTAAAACACCCACCGTTCCCCACATGAGGCCAGTAAAGGAGCAGGGGCACAAGTTAGCGACTGTCAACGCATCAGCGTCTGGGTTCGATTCCTACTCTCAAGTATAAAATTTTCTTTCCTTTTTCAGCTTTTTACTTGAAACCAGTATACTGTCTATACTCGTATAAAAAATAATTCAGTAAATAGCGTCCTTTCGTTATTAAATGATAAAAGTTAGCAGTACGTTAATACCTAATGTTTGTGTAAAGTAAAGCTTAAGAGTTTCGTAAAAAAATATTTGAAAACAGCAGTAAACTAAATTTTAAGAGCTACAATCAACTTACTTGAATCCGTGTACGGGGTTAAGTGCTGCAAGGTTGGCATCTTCCTTGTCGTGGACAGCGACGAGCCGGCCTAAGTTCACCCTCAGAGACCACGTCATTAAATAGCGGTTGGCTGTAAAAAATAGTGAATAATTTCTCTATTTAAGATAGATATGATATCTAAAAAAAATCTGAAATCTTAAATATTGAACAATATTAATCCCAAAAGATTACTTTAAAAAGACTACAAAGAATGACATTAATTTTTATTACAAAATATTTTATCCCGCATATAGCAAGGTAGGCAGAGGGAACCTATATAGTGTCGGCACTCCGTTTCCCTCGCAACGGAACACAACGCGCTGTCTGTTGTTGCCAAAGCAAGGAAGCGAGGAAGCAAGGAAAGCTGATACCCTCGTGTTTACGTTCAGAATAGATATACAAATAACGTACGTTTAACATCAGGGTTTCTAAACAAATCGTAAGCTGTTCCGGCCATATTGGCACAAATTAAGATGAGAGTGATAGCCGCGAATACTATATCAAAAGTATCAACATTCATAGGTCTTTCAGGCTCAGTGGTGCAGTAGTCCAATTTCATGAGTTTCGCTTCCAATCCATATTTGGTCCTTATGTTGCTTTTCAAGCATTCCTCGAAGACTTCTGGCATAGACCCTGGTGGGATGTGGGAACAGGTGCTGTTCAGACAGTAGCCTCGATGTAGTACGGTGTAGTTGAACTTGTATTGGGTTTCGGAGTACTCCTAAGAAAAAAAACGATTGTTAATTATAGTCCGCCAGGTCTAAGCTGAACTAATTAGCTTTACGCTGTATCCACACAGCAGGGTAGGCAGAGGGAATCTTGTGTTCAGAGTGGCGAAACTCAACGCCGCTTTTTCGCGTCCACACCAGAGCGAAGAAACGTAAATATACATTTAAATAAGTATTTACTTTCCTCGAGTGGGGATTGAACCTACAACCTATCGTACTTACAGTCGCACGCTTATGGTCACGGCCACTGGTTTCTTTATTATATAAAGGAAAAATACAATATTGTTCATATTGTCTAGTAAAAATAACGAGGATACAATGTCCGGTGTATACAAATTATGATTTTTTTATTGATAAACTAAATTAAAAAAAAATTTACTCTGATTTTTCTTTTAAAATCACTTAATACAAATATAAAGTGCAGTTTAACCCTATGTAAGCCTCGCGACGCGAATTAAAAAGAGCTTAATATATTTTTTAATAAATAGTTATAAATAATTATTATAAAAGAAATAAATTTCTTTACCTCCGCTCGTAAAGATTGTAGGTATACCTTATAAAAACATAATAATATTATAAAATAAAATTTCCACTCGTGAGACTTGTAATTACAAAAAAGTTGCATCGATAACGTCAGAGTAACATGTATGTATAATTAATATTTTTTTGATTTTTCGACAGTTTTTATTGTTTTATAAATTAAAATTTTTTATTTAGCGTATTCGTAATTAAAGCGTAATAATTTGATTATTTTTTTTTATTTTGAGATTTTTACATGTACACAAATTTATGTTTAATTTTATTACTATCTACATTTTTATCATTTACATATAAAATTGTCAATATTTGCATATAATATGAACATTATATATAAAAAGTCATTTTTATAACATAATTTGAATAACTATTTCCTGTTAGTTTCTAGCTTTTGAATGTGTCGCGTACGCTAGTAGGTCCTTCTAAGATAAACAATTAATATGTAAAAATGCAATGAATTAAAAATAAACTTAAAAAAATATTTCACTTGCAAATTAGCTCTAAATGGTTTTAAAGCTTAGTATTTATATTTGTTTTGGTAAACCAGAGATGTAACAGACGTGACTTTTTGAATTTAGATATGAATTATATATTAGAAGAATACGGATATGAATTTATTTTAGAATATCCGTATCTCTCACGGATATTAGAATTTTTTTTATTTCCATTTTACTTCTACGGAATTCCATAACATCGTTTTGTAAACAGAGGAAACGGAGTGTTGTTATAAAACTCTTTGTTCTTTGAAACTATAACCTGTCACGCTTGCCTACAATTTCAACATGTCAAAGATTATTATAATATTAGTTACAATTTATATTTTAATGACTATTACACACATATAGAATCACTTATTATATATACATAGAAATATTATAAAGTCCACGTGTCTGTTTACGTTGATAGTTTTTTTGTTAATCAATTTCAAATAGTTCTTAGTAAAAACGCATAGTAATATAATGCAAAATTATTAACTGAACTATTTAAAAAATAATTTTCATAGCGCCTTTGATGACAATTATGGGTACCCTATTAGTTTTTTAGGTTATACTTTATATCCCTCAAATAGTAGGGTAGGCTGAGGTACCTTGGGTACCAAGTGTAAAGACACTCCGTTGCTATTAAGATACTTTCGTTTTCTACTTTCCGCCGAATTTTGGAGGCATTGTGTGTTGAGTGTAGTAGTTCCCGAGATATACTATTTTTTTTATAATAAACTCATGAAAAACTACTTACTCTTGCTTATAAGATTCATGAAGCAAGAGTTAGAACAGAGAGACGAGTAGAGGACCAGCTCAACCAATTCAAAGAAGAGTGAATGTCGGTTGACCTTCAACAACACAATATCGCCATGATACTGGAGAAAGGTCACGTTAAAAGCAAGAGACGTTTAGGGGAGTGATTTATTCAGGGGCGGTATGAAGAAGTTGACGACATTAGCGAGGCAAAAGAAGTAACCAGTAGTCGTAGTGTTTGCCTTCTTCCTGGCTACTTCGCAAGGGAAAAATCGTATACGTAAAAAAAGCTCTTGAAATATGGGAGACGCCATATATGTATCAAATTTAGTGTCTGTTATGTAATTAATTCTGATATCGCCAAATTCTAATCACAAGGTTAGCTTGCCTTGCCCCGATTTTTTTATATAGATATATGCTAATAAAGTAGAATCCACTTCTATAGACAACTCGGAACTGACAGAAGGTCAAGAGCTTACCGACGGCGACGTATGCAATTTCAATTTCTTTTAATATAAGCTGGGTTTTTTTATATGAACCATTCATTTGTGAAACTTTTTAGTAACCTTGTGTTGTATTGTAAAATGATCTAAGGATCATTATATAATATAGCCTTAGCCTATAAGTAGGCTTTGAAAGATATGTCTTCGACACACACTTTCATTTGAGGGTATTTATAGAATGAAATGTATCATTGTTGTTTTATGCTCATAAAGTATATAAAAAACATATTAATTGTTCTTATGTAAAGCTGTAAACTGGAAAGCAAAAACAGGTGCAGGGTTTTTTTCCTTTTTATTCCTTTTTGTTAGTTATATAAATGAAGAAATAAATAAAACTATAAAACCATTTTAAGCTTAATATACAACATTGACACAGATTTACTTTTAGAGTCTACAACAATTAAAATTTAAAATAATTATTTGTACTAAAATAGCCTTTTGGAAACATTTATCCTAAACAAGCTTTATCCTGCCCATACGATACTTGGATGATAGTGGACATCCATCAAATTTTATAAGGAGAAAAAATTGGGGAACGGAGTGTCTTATATTTAGGTTCCCTCTGCCTACCCTGCTGCGTGCGGGATACAGCGTAAATCTAGAAAAAAAAATCATACCTGTATCATATTCATAAGCTGCTTATTTTCAGCGGCCTGCAGGTGGAAGGAGCCCAGGCAGAACGCGCCCCGGAGCGCCATGCACCCGTCGAAGTCGTCGAGCTCGAAGAGTCGTGGCATTGTGTAGTATTGCTCATCTGATGAGGGAATAAGTTGTTAATTTATAATGAACAAATTAAGAAATGATTACATGTAGGTAGTTTATTTTTTAATAATTATTGAAAAAATTGCCACCACCAACGAAAAAATTAAAATAAATAAATTAAATATATCATTCCTTCAAGCGAGAATCAAATAGAAAATGCTTACAGTCAGATGTACACACCGCTGTGACACAACGGCCTTTAAAGTACGTTTACACTATCAAACTAGGAATCTAGCTAATTTATTTAGAAAAACTAAAATTTTAGATTTTAAAATATAATATATATCTCATAATATAATGCATGAAGGTAAGAATTATATAAAAAACTACAGCCCGTCCGTCAACCTGTACGTAAGGTAAATTTCCATGTCTATCAATTTGCAAAATGTTTACAATATCAACTTGTTTATAACCGCGTACATTAATCATTTGATCGCAAAAACTTATTGTGAAAGGAACCATTGACCTTTATATATGTAGTTAGTGTTAGCTAGCCGCGGCTTCGCCTGCGTGCTCATGTGGGTATAACTGAAAGCTATATATGACTTAATACCTCGATAAATGGATTATCTTTTACATTTTTTTAAGCTTCACGCTGTATCCCGCACACATAGAAGAATACCCACTCTTCAGGAGGAAACCTGGGAATTTAGTGTTAAGACACTCCGTTCCTACTAAGGCACTTCCGTACCTCATTTCACTATTCGCCGAAGTATGTAGGAATGCGCCACGACTGATCGAGAACTTTCTATATATACAATTATATACAATTAATATTCACAAAATTATTATGAATTTTTTCAACGGTCTTTGGGTAAAGTTCTATGACATAAGCATATTAAATCGAATAAAAAAAAATCATGCTCAAGTCTTGTCCGTTATCACTAATATATATGTTAAGCTTCTTTTTTTTTGAAGTCGGTTAAAAATAGTAAATACCGAACATAATAATAGTAAAAAAGGAAAATTGTGTAATACATATGATTCATATTATAAATAATTACATTTTCAATAACACTGGTTATTTATAAGATTCCATAGAGTTTATAAAGATAATAGAGATTTTAAAATTGCTAATTTTATATTCAGAGACCATATATTTTGTTTTGGTTTTAGCAGAGTAGAAAAAGGGGGAACCTAGTGCTAAGACACCCCGCTCACCACTTTCCGGCTAATTCTGGAAATATTCTGGAGGCATAGTGTGTTGGGTGACGGAACTTAGCGCCGCGCTTTGCCTTGACCCCAAAGCGACGAAATGGAAATAAATATTTCATTTCCTCGAGAGGGGATCGAACCCACGACCAGTCGCGTTATCGTTTTAAATAAGGAACTATTATTATTTAAATAAGGATAATATTTAATTAATTGGTAAATGTGTAAATTATAAACATCGTTCAACGTCTTTTTTTTTACCTATTACCTTGTTTACTTACCTTTGATTTATCATTGATTTTTTTTGTTTATAAAAATTAATTTGCATTTTCGAGAATTTTTAATTTTATTTCTGGTAGTAGAAATGGAATAATTTGATATTGATAGATTTAATCAGTAGATTGATTTAGTTAAATCTAGTAGAACGGAGTGTCTTAACACTGGGTTCCCTCAGCCTACTAAAAAAAATATAAATTAAAATTACTTTAAATATCAGCCTTCTGTATTTATGGAATACAGCGTGTAAGTAATAGAAAAATATATGGAGTATACACATAATGGGTGTGAATAGAATATGGCGGCATATTGAAGAATTAAATTTTTTAATATAAAAAAATATTGGAGTTGGCTTCCGTTTCACATTTATGTTTTTGGTACGATCTAATATTCAAGGTCTAATAAATAATAATTAGGCATAAATTATAAATAATAAAACCATCAGCGTCACAACTAGTTTAAAATATTGAAAGATATTAAATTTGTGTCATAATAATTATATAAATGTCATTGACGTTAAAATTTTAGGCAAGAAAAAACATAAGTCACTCTTTTTCTTTTATATTTTTTAAATATTTTTACATACTAAAGATAGAAATATATTTTTAGAAAACGTAAAAATTTGAATGCTGCGCCATACCTGGCTTCAGTCAAGTCATCTAAACCAAATAAATATAATCGTTTCATTAATATAATTTCAATGTAACAAGTGTTTTCCCGCATTTTTCCAACGATTGTATTCATTGTGTAAAGTTTCTTTGTGTTGATGATTCTTGACTTGTTCACGTTTTTTTTTTCATATTTAGTCTTTCCTTTGTGACTAAGCATTAAACCAATTAACGCTTAAAAGATATAAAAGAAGATATAATTAATATATTCATATTATATTTGTTTATATTAAAATTTTCTTGATTTCTTTTTATTTACCGTTCTTAGAATAACAAACCAAAAATCAAACGAAAAAGAATAGAATTGTTTTTAACTTCGTCTTTCTACCTACTCTCCTATATAAGGGATACAGCGTGAAGTTAAGAAACTGATATTCGAATGTATTATTAGGTTTGGCTTTAAAAGTATACTTAAAATATATATATATATTTGAATTCGTTAAGAATCAATATTTTTATTTAATAAATGTAATATTTTAACGTTTACTAAATCATTTCTCCTTTTTTTTGCTTCATGATGCATTTCGCATATAAAAGTGTAAATAATGTAGAATGAACAAGCTACCTTTTCCGCTCAATTTTCGAGACGTTGCAAGTTAAGTGACGGTATTCAACGCCGCGCTTTATTTTGTCCCCAGCACAAGCAAATTAAATTAATTTATTTCCCCTAGTGAGATGAGTTCGTTTTCATTCGGGAGACTGAAATTATTAATGCCTCCAATATTCGGCGGAAAATAGGGGAACGGAAGTATGTGAATGAGAACGGAGTCTCCCAACACTAGATTTTAGGTTCCCTCTGCCTGCCCGCTACGTGCGTTATTTAAATGGTTTTTTTTTACTTTAACTTCCAAATATTCTAGAGCGGAAAGTGGAAAAGCCACAGGGTCATTAGTTCCTTTTGGTCTATACTACAATAATTTGATCATTACAATAAAAGTATATAGTTACAAAAAAAAATAGGTTTCTTATAATAATTATGAAATATTCAGAAAATTTATTAAAAATCACCCGCACCCATTTTAAATATAAATATAATAAAAAAAAAGGAAGACTAAAGTTGAGTAGTCTCCAAGGTTTTCATTTCACTCATATTCGTTACACTCTTATATCTGGTCCATTCCCTATTTCCGTCCAATTTTTAAGATACTTTGGGTTGAGTGAACATCACGCTTTATCTTGTTATTGGAACGAGGACATTGAATAACTTCATCCTTTCGAATGGAAATTGAACCCACAACCGTCGTCCTTAGATTCGGGCACTGTGCCGTTAGGCCGCGATGGCCTCTCGGTGTACAATTATATTATTGTATATTTTCAATATCGTATAAATAAACGAGGCACGTCACAGATATTAAATAACTATTACATATTCTCCACATTGAGGAATAGAAGTGGCCTTCACAGAATACACGTAATTATTAAATAACACGAACTTATTTAATAAAAACTTAAGTTTTAGAAGAATTTATCAGAAGAGCGATAAAAATATTAATAATTGTATTTATTTTGGAAAAGAGCGTTCAGGTCAACTGATGGTAAGTGATCACCGCCGCCCAGCCGCCCAAAGGCGTTGCCGGCCTTTGAGGTGGAGACATACGCGCTTATTGAAGGGTACCTTCATGTCATATACAGCTGGTAGGTAGGCCATTACACATTTGGGTGGTAAATGAAAGGAAGTTACTACGAAACTGTTCAATAGTGGATGAGAGTATGTATCCAGATGGTGAGAATGATACTTGAGCTTGTGACGTACTGTGCGATTAAAAAATTCAGGACAGCTAACAGGTCCAACAGTTTTCCAGAACATTTCCCATGATAAATGCGGTCGACAACACACAGCGAGGAGAATCTTTTACAGATTCTTGGGTGCCTGGTTTCTTGGGTAGTTTTTGGGTTCTTATCTGGTTTTCAGCCCCTCATTATATGCGATCTAATAGCTTAAGCTAATATTGGGGTGCCACACCTAGAGATGAGAACAGCACTTCATATGAGGTCGAACAAACCCCATATAGGTCCAAACGGTGTTTTGACGTGAAATACTGTCTACAGCTTCTCCAAGGCCAGCTTGGCCTTGCTTTCCAGATTATCGAGATAATTGTATTTTTTATAATTAAATAAATTTTATTTAGTGATTGTTTTGGAAGTAAATCTCTCTATATTCCTCTCTCTATTGCCTCACTTTGTTTTTCCTCTCTGGCTCTATATTCATTTGTTTAAATAATTAATCATACCTCGTAAAGTAAGTCACACATCAGACATTGAATATGATACTTAGGTTCTAAAAAATATTTATAAAACATTTGATCAATTTAAATGTAACGTAAATATAAAATAGCAATACTTTTTGTTAAATATATTTAAAGAATAATTATACAAGTATAAATAGTATTCATATATATAGTATTCTGACATAAGAATATTTCGAAAGTAAAACTGATTTATTTCTAGAAATAATCATAAAATAAAAATATAAATTAACAGCACGTAAATCCTTGTCGTTTCCCGTTGTTGTATGAATTTCTGGAAATCTTGTCTTAATACTACACTAGACCAGACTCTCAAAATTTTCGTTAATTTAAATTTAAAATTTAAATGCTTAAATATGGATTTAAAATTATAGAATAGCCTGAAAATACTCGTACATACCTGTAAGCTCTAAAGTACACGCCGCCGACAGCAGGCACAAAACACTCAACACTCTTATAATCATCACGACAAACTTTTATTATGAAAAAAATATATATATAATTATAAGGCAAATATTAAATTGATTAATAATAATTCTTAAATTATATTTTAATTCCAATATAAGAATCACGTAGTCCGATCAATAATCAAAAAATAATTTAAATTATAACGGATTTTCCCAGATTGTTCATTGATTATTTTCTACGTAATTATAATTTTTCCGTAGAATCGACTCTGTTCCGTAAACAGCTTTGAGCAAATAGCCGTATGAAGAAGTTGCTTCTATATATATGTATATCTAGTAGTAGCTTGTAGAGGCGAGGCGCGGTGGTCGCTGCTGCCCGCGTTGGACTGCGTGTGTTTTATATGAGTAAATAAAAGATATAGTTTTTCTTTTTTTTTAAGCTTCTCGCTGAGTACTGCGCATAGCAGGGTGGGCAGAAGAATCCTGGGTATCCTCCACTAGGTAGTGTTAAGACACTTCGTTACTTATTTAGATACTACTGTTCCTTACTCTTCTCAAATTCGAGAAAATGAAAATAACATATATTTCGTTTTCTCGAATAGTAATCGAACCCACAGGCTTTCGCGATAGAATGGAACGCTGGTGCCCCTCACACAGGCCACTGGCCTCAAGTTCTTTTACTCAATTTTTATAAAAATATTTTAAATACTTTGTAAGTAAGGTTTCGTCACTAACACCACCATGTCCCTGAGGTGGGATTTTTACTTGTTACTTATATCAATGAGAAGTTCGTTGTTTATTAAGGTGAAGGCGGCCGACTTCAATTTTTTTGTTTTACTGGGACGTCTTTTTTTCTATTTTTCTACATTTTTTAAGTGTTATTATACACCACACTTAGGAAAAAATTAAATCTTATCGTAGCTGGATTTGAAACCATCCGAGTTTCTAAAGTAAAATTCTGTTTTCTTAAAAAAAATATGTCTTCTAAAAGTATCTTAGTTTCTTTCGTATCGCATAATATTTTAGATAGTTTAGGGATATCGTTTGTCGGTGTAGAAGTTCTAAGACATATTTGTTCAAATATACTAAAACTAGTGGACCCGAACGCGGCTACGCCCGCTTGAACTATAAGAATATTTATTAAATATGTTTATGAAATTATTTTCAGTTTTCAATAGAGAGATGCGTTAAGCAAGCTCATTATGGGTGACGTTTTCTAACAATAAACTTTGCAAATAGTTGCTTAGCAACGACGGTTGTTATTAACATGGCGGAATAAATTGCATGTCAAATTAATAAGTATTTTAATATATTGGTATATATCGAAAATAATACAAATATGAGAAAAACCAGTATCCTATGTTCATCTCGAGACCCTCAAGTAACTCCATATGAGTACTTTATCACAATTAAATTAGCGGCTGGGCCCTGATTGCGTAAAAGACAGACAGACAGACAGAGTTACTTTCGAATTTATAATATAGGTATGGATAGTAAGTACGGCACGTGGGAAACGGAGTGTTTACACACTAGGTATTTTTTTTGCTTTCTATATTGTATACAGAATATAAAAGGTATTCTATAAAATTAAATATATTAATAATTATTTAAGCATTGAAAACAATTTTTATGTGTCATTATTATAATTTATATGGAGATCAACAGATACATAGTAAAAAAGATATTCCTTTAATAGATTTCACAATTTCAATCTCAGTTTATTGAGTCACGGTGTAGTATACCTATAGCTATAAGACAAGACAAAGCGCGGCGTTGAGTTCCGCCACTCAACATCCCGTGTCTCAAAAATTAGGTGCGTGGTGAACGGACACTCCGTTTTCTTCGTCCGTTTCCTTTCATACAGAGATATAAGGAACATGTCTATATATATGACGGGTAAGTAGTTGTATGAATGCGGAAAATTATACTTGTATGAAATGTATAATTCGAGAAAATACAGGCACGTTTTCTCGAACATAATTGAAAAAAAAAGGAATTAAAGCTTGTTCTATTATTACTAGATAGATTGTTCACTTTGTTTGTATGAAGGTACATTTTTCACAAGTATTTAAAGTGGTGAATGGTGCAGTGGACTACTGTTATACGGGTAGTAGACTCGATTTCCATTCAAGGGAATGATTATTTTCATTTCTTGTCTCTGGTAACGTTCATTCAATTTATTTTTTCAAAAAAACTGCATTATACAAAACACCGCGTTAAATTGCGTTATACAGTTCTTACAAAGAGTAAAAAACGAGAGCTTGTCAAGTTCATTTTCTCCAATATGGACATGCATACCGAGGGCTTCTTACCAATTTCAGTATTATGCAATCCTAGACAGTACAATTTATAAAAGCTGGCTTACTTAAATTTGCGGAAGTATGCATTTGTTTTTCATGAAATAAACTAAAATTGTAATTTCTAATAACTTTTTTTTCTATGAAATATAAAATATATTTATTTGTAAATTAACTAACTGCTTGTTTACTATATTTTCATAAGTGTAGGTTGTAATTTTATAATTGTATGGAGGTCCACTGTACGTATCTTTTGATGGCGTTGACTTTGAAGCTCGATATCTTTGTGCTCCAAGGATAGACTAGAATATTTGACATTAATTTCAGATTGACCTTTAATGCAAATGGTATAATGGTACTGGATGTCAAATGACTCTATAAGGGTTCCAGTTTTTTGCTTTGAACTACACAACCCTAAAAACAGAGTTTTTTAACATGAGTTTCTCTCAGCGTACAATCTTGTTTGTGGGTAATAAGATATCTCTCATTACAGCAGTTTATACACGTTATTTGCAATTCAGAAAATTTTGATGATATTTCAGCTTCAGGTTGTTTCGCGTAGCAGACTGAGCAGAGGGAACCTAGTGTTAAGGCAGAAAGCAGAAAGCGTGTTAAATGGTGGAACTCAACGCCGCGCTTTGCCTCGACACTGGAATGAAAAATGAAAATATTAAATATTTCGTTTCGTCGAGCGATCTGCAACCTTTTGCGTTTACAGTCACTGTCAGCTTCTGCACCACGCCCATCCTTAGTATTTTTTTGTAACTTAAATATGTACATAAGATATGTACCAGTATATTATCTGTGTTAGTTACCGTCTTACATTTTAATTAATTACAAAACATATTATACTTATTATAATTTATATATTTATAATTTATATTCTGAGAAAATAAAAACTTCATTTAAATGATTTATATGACAGGCTTACATCATAATCATTTTCTTTAATAACGTTATAAGAACTTTATTATGGAATAATTCATATTATT
Source organism: Heliconius nattereri (assembly GCA_013403645.1). Lineage (NCBI taxonomy): Eukaryota > Metazoa > Arthropoda > Insecta > Lepidoptera > Nymphalidae > Heliconius > Heliconius nattereri. Next base: position 8,672,303 of record JAAIXI010000223.1, read on the forward strand.
TTCACGATGACTCTGTTAGCAGCTTCGCGCTGTATCCCGTATACTCGTATAGTAGGATAGACAGAGGGGAACCCTCGTTGTCTCTCGTAAGTTACATTAATCATTCAATCACTCACTTTCCGGATGGACGCCTTACCTTATATTTAATTCAGAAAAAGCAGAATGGAATGACTTATCACTAGCCATAATATCAAGATAAAAATACGGAAAGAAAACAAAGTAACTATAGATTTATTATTTAACTGTTAATTTATGTAATCTAGCGATTTAATTACGTTTCAATGATACTATTAAAGAACAATTATTTTTTGCTGACGACATGACGCTTGCGGGAGATTAATTGTGCTTACTTATTACAGTTTGTTTCATAATAGTAATATTGAACTTGGGAAAAAGAATGTTCTAGATTTACATAATATTCCAGATTCTCATAAGCAGCAGTAGTCATGTAGGATTTGAAGTGGGATTGTGGGTTTGATTCGCATTAGGGGAATGAAACATTAATATTTTCATTTTCCGGCAGAATTCGGTGTAAAGTGGGAAAACGGAGTGTTGTAATAGGCACTTCTTCTTCCTGGCATTAATCCCGGCTATTACCAGGGTCTGCCTTCCTACTTAACCTACTCCACTTTGCACGATCTTTTACGTCCTCGGTGGTTAGACCATTGGCTCTCATGTCCTGCATCACGACATCCAACCAGCGCTTCCTTGGGCGTCCAGGAGGTCGCGCCCCAGGAACTAGTATAGCACTTGCTTGGAGTATAGCAAGGCACTTGCTTGGAGTGTTGTAATAGGCACGTACTGTCTTAATACTTATGTCCTAGGTTCCCTCTGACTACTCTTCCATTAACGGGATACGCGTGAAGCTATAAAAAACTATATTAATGAATAATTATGGTGCAAAATGACAGCATTTGACTGTAAAGCGCTGGTTGTCTGTTTCGGTTTTCTTATTTACTTATTTATAACAATAATATATACAATGTCTTGAATTTGGGCGACGTGGAATAAGTCGAGTTAGTAAGTCTTGGCTTAATTTTTTTTCTGTAAAAGGCCACCACTCGACACGCTATGTCTCGAAAATTGAACGAAAAGTGAGTTATTACACTAGGGTCCCTCTGATTTTCCTGCTGTATACGGGAAGTTTAAAAAATGTATGGAAGCAAAAAATGGAAAAATAAACATTTAAAAACTTTATTAATTCGTGTGAATTCTTTTTAAGACATTACTAAGAATGACTAAAATATATTAATTTATTCCGTTAACATGTTAAAAGTCAAATGATTGTTCATATTTTCAATAAGCAATGTTTTCCCCTTTCCCTCTTGTTTCATATTTAGACTGAAAGCGTGTAGTATATTACATATGTGGACTGATGGGTGAGTGCAACTCAACGCCGCCAATCATTTCACCAAATTGGAGACTTACTAGTCTCACTTCGCGCTTACTGTATAGTGTATACGCTGCTAGGTACGACGGTAGGCATAGAGAATCTAGTATAAAGATACTACGTCTCCCACTTTCCATTGGCCAGTGAATTTCAATGCAGCTCTTCATATAGCAATAGTTCATTCTCCTAGAAAGAAATGGGCCCACAACGTTTACATTCATATTTTGCTGATACAAGTTGGTTTGTTCCATGCTAAGCCAAAAATAAACTATTTATATATACAGAACTATATTGTGCTAATTAAAAATTACTAAGTATGTATTATAGATAACCTTCGAGAGTCAACGCACGGCTTAAAACTAGTTGTAACTTGTGTTTTTTTTTTATTATTTTATAATTATGATATAGCCTTTTCCCGTGGCTTTGCGTGCTTAAATAGACGACATATGCAACAGAAACATTACATAGAGTATTTCATTTCTCAAGTGGAGATTGAGCTAAAGCGTAACTCCACGACAGGAAACAATAGTCAATTCGTACCAGTAGTTCCCGAGATAAGCACGTTAAAACAAACAAAATTCTACACCTTTATAATAGTAGTATGGATTAATATATGAAGATTTTTTTCTTTTTACATTATGCTTATAATTTTATCATGAATTTTAGCATGATTAGCGCTACATTGTCAAAACACTTAAAATATTTAATTTAATATTAAAATCTATTTGCAGTTGTTAATTGAAGACCCTTGTAGCTTAGTAGTCCTGCGTCGGTTCTGAGTACTGACTTCTTAGAATAACTTATCTTTCATTCCTTATTTACCTTTTTTCGATATGCTAACTAAGGAGAGCGGGGCTTTGAGCTTCGCTACCCAACATGCATTGTCAGTGACAAAACTAGGAAAACTTGGCGGTGCGTGGGGATCGGAGTGTGTTGAACTCCAGGTTCCCTCTGCCTACATTGCTATATACTAGATACAGCGTGAAGCAAAAATAATAGTTTACTGATTTACGAGAATTTCCACATATTATATTTTCTTTTTAATTTTTTTTTATAATATGACGCTTTTAAAATGCAGTAGTGACTTAATAATAAATACTACAGGTATAAGTCATGACTTTCATGCATCACCTTCCTCCCTGCCACAGTCTCGTTAGTATCTACTTGCCAGTCTAGAGTATTTCTGTAATATTTATATTTTAAAAAAATGGAAGTTTTTCACCAATGGAGGTGCAGGGGCAGGTGTAAATGTTAATGTGGGTTCAATTTCTACTCGATGAAATGGAATATTTAATATTTTCATTTGTTCACTCTGGCGTAGAGACAGAGCGCTGCGTTGAATTTCGCCATTCAACAATAACAACCAACAAGGTCGAATGTCAGACTTCACTGTTAAGTTTGAAACAGAAGTATTTAAATGGGAAAGGATATCCTAACACTAGATTTCCAGACTCCCTCTGCCTACCCTGGTATGGGCGTGTTATATCAATACAAATATTTTGAAATATCTATATTAAAGTAGGGTATACCTATAAAGGTGCTATATATTGTATATAACAAACGTATATGGTGCCTTCTTCTGTAAAATAGATATGAAAATAACTTTTTATGTTCAATATTCATTTGATCACAAAAAGTTATTCAATATTCCGATTATCTGTTTTTTCATCTAATTACATATTCATAGTCTCATTACCAAACGCGTATTATATTAAATAATTATTAAATGTTCTCTAGAAGTTTCCTGTTCCTAATAATGCGATACAAATACGTTCAAATTCCAATTCAGTAGATACGTACTGTGCTCTAATCACGTATGCTTTAAAAATTATATTTTATTTAGTAAAACTCAATAGGTTAAGAAAATAATAATATGTATATCTAAATAAAATCTTAAAATAAAATATCTCTTTTTATTTCGATTTCGTAAAATCTTCGGGAAGTCTACGAATAAAGTTTCCCTACTTATGGAGCTTACAGGTGAACTTTAGTTTTTTTAGCTCTATTCTGTAGTCGGGCAGGCAGGGGGAGCTTAGTTTTAACTTTTTTGAGTGGCAGCCCTTGACGCCGCGCTTTGTCATATTACAAGAGCGAGAAAATTATATAATTAATTACCCCGAGTAGAAATCAAACCCACAGCCCTTGCGCTTGTACTGCACTTGTGCCTTCACACTTTTTGTACATATTGTATACGTTATGTACGAAATCGACATCCGGTTACATTTAATAGATGTTTATATTATTTATTAATCTGCCTGTATTAGAAAAAAACTTCTAGGTGCGAGTCGGACTCGAGCACTGAGGTTCCGTACCATTATCTGTAAAAATTATAAAAAAATAATGTCTGTTGTATGAGAGCTCCCTTAAACATTTACTTTATTCTCTTTTTAGTATTTGTTGTTATAGCGGCAGGACATACATCGTCTGTTGGAAAATTAAAGTGTCTCACAGTTCCTGAGATATAGGCTGTACGGTGACAGACTGAAAGGCAGAGCCGAAGAATAGGGACCTGTTTTACCCATCTGATACAGATCCCTAAAATGTAATGTAATCCTATGTAGAACATAGGACACCGGTCAAAGATAACTATTATGTAATAACCAATTATAGTATTTATGTCAAAATATTAGATGTTTGTGTGCACATTAATATATAATCTAATAGTAAAGTCGTAAAGTATTAGCTGATTTCAAAAATTGTGTTATTGAAAGTGAATAATCTTTGAGTATGGTAATCTATTAAGAATTCTATGCACCTAGGTATGCTTATGCACACCTAGGTCATGACGAGTTCCTAAAGAATCTAATTTAGATATCTTATTAAGTTCCTAACTCCCTTTTATGTTTCTAAAATTATGTAAATTTTTAAAATAATAATTTACATTGATTTAAATACACTCTAATAATGCCTTGTAATGAAAATAAAAGTATTTTTTTTACCTACGAGATATAAAATTTTCGTAACTACGCAATTTCTTAATTAAAATTTTTGCATATCATAATTATATTTCATATGTAAAAAAACTTATTATGACAGTCTATCATTAAAATATATATGTATATGTTATAAATATAATAGTGGAACTGATTCGGACAAATCTGGAGGATATCAGGATAGGAGCAGGGACCCTGGGAACCTAGTGTTAAGACATTTCATTCCCCGCTCTCTAGCCTCTGACATTATAATGATGATAATTAAACAAATTAAATGATAAATAAAAATATTCCAGTTAAAAAGGGATGCCTCGGATATTAATTTTTTTACTTTATTTCTTTTAGGATCACACTATAATGTGGGTTCGATTACCGCCCGAAGGAATGAAATTATTTCTTCAATTTATTCGCTATGAGAAGGGTTTCGTATTGCGTAAAATTGGGGAATAGTTCCTTCTGCCTACCTACCTTGCTATATACGGGATACTTGAAGCTAAAAATGATACGTAAAATATCAGAATGAAATGTTCCGCTTTCCCTTCTAAGACGTCATTTCCAACTCCTTTCCACATTTAACAACCATAGGTTAGGTTAGGCTAAACGTGTAAGAATCGAATACTAATAGCAATGATCGACGTTATTTATGTAAGCAATGTTTGTAATTACTAGTGTAATGAATGAGGAATGCCGAGCTCAGGAGTTCTATTACCATACACGTATGTATGTATGTACGTTGGAAATAATCTCTTGAAAAACAAGGAAGTCGTTGAATTAAAGGAATGTGTTCTATGGAAAATATTGTTATATATTATTGTGAAATTCATTTAATTTGTAATTTGTTTTTTGGTATTTGGTGTTCTGTTTTGGTTAGCCTGATTAAGTGATGAATTTTTCAAATCAGTTTCACGCTGGTCTCACACACAGACAGACAGACAGTGGGCAGAGTGATCCTAGTGGTATGACACTTTACACCGAAATCTGGTGTACCCCCCCTGCACCCCGGCACCTCGACTATCCTCAATAAAATCTAACGAGGAACTGTCTTAATATGATCAGTGTTCTAACACTAACTTCCCAGGTTCCCTCTACCTACCCAGCGCTGCATCTAAAAGGCGTGAATCTAAAAAATGTATGAATTACAATATTGCGCTTACAGTTTGAATATTAAATACTTAGTTATATTATAAAGTTAATTACGTAACAATTTTTTCTTGAGCAATTTAATACAATAGGAATAAAAAAATATATATTGTTTACATGTCCGCGTTCAAGATGGCGGGCCCTCCGAGTCTGACACTGACCTACAGCTATTATGCCAAAATGGTAATAAAGCATCTATTATTATGATAATAATTCTCAGATGTTACACAAAGGACTCATGAAGTATTTTTTAATTAGTAAAACAAAGTAATAATGACTTAGTACAAAAATTATATCACCGAGACCGGCAGCCGGCGGATATGGGTTCAAGTCTCAAAAAGGGGTGTGGGCTTTCAGCACTAGTTCCCTTTGTCATGTCTTAGCCTGGTGCTGCAAATTTAGCTATCAAAGCGAAGAAATAACAATATTTCATTCTGCCGAGAGAGAATTAAATTCAGAGCCACTGGCTCTGGCAGTCTGTAACAACGTAAATGCGAAAATAGTAAACATTCGTTTTTTTGTTTTATAATTTTTTGTATACATCTTTGGCATTTAAAACAAGTTTAGTTTCAATATAAAAAATGCCGAATTGATTAATAGATTTCCACGCCGGAGAGAATGACGTATGATCTTGCCAGAGAGAAGAATAAATTAGAAAAAATATATATTGGGGCATAACAATATAATGGAACTCAAAACAATGTTTCTTAAGCTTTTTGTCTGTTTCTTGATTTGCCTGTTTGTCTACACGCTAATCTCAGAAACGGCTTCACCGATCTAAATGCAGTTTTCACCCCAGTTTTATCAATATAAAATATTTTATACGACTGATTTGCAGTGAAATAACTGTTCTATTGAATTTGGTGCCGATGTCAATTTATGGGTATTGTCTTTAAACTGATAATAGTAAATTAATATTTTTTTGTTGTTAAAATTAAATAAAATAATTAATTGTTTTGTGGTTTAAGCGAGCAGATCCGCGAGTGGGTCAATGTTAATCTATTATATTCAAATAATAAGATTTACTGATTTCTTCGTGTGGGATTCGAACCCACAAGTTTCTCGGTCCCCAGTTGATATCTGGCGCACACTTTTCTGTTTAATCTGTATTAGTTCACTTTTGGTTTTAACGTGCGTCGTAGTGCAAGGCGTGGGTTCTAAGAATTCCCTTGAAGGATGGCCTTCACCTCATTCATTTCGGTGAATTTGTAACAAATTACAAAACTAGACTGACATTGTAATATACCAAAAAACATTAGGACTATTTAGTAATTAATGAATTATATTTTTTTTTAAAATCAGTTTTAATCTGTAATTATTTATTCTGTAATTTAAAAATAAGTTTTTTTTATTCTCTTCTAGTGTTCCCCTACACTCCCTTACTTACGTACATAAAAATTTTCAACCTTATAATTCCAGACATTTTGTCTGTGCGTTGTCTGTCAGTCATTAAGGCATCATTAAGTATTTGTAATTCTATCTCAAGATTTTAGAGTTGACAACGGCTGTGTAACGAAAGAATTTACTAACATATCTGACATTCATAAATTCAAGATATTTCTATAACATTAACATATTTCTTTTTGCATATTACACTACTACTAGCCCTAAAAAACTAGATAAACTTGTATTGATCTGAGGATCAACATTTAATAGTAAAAAAGATTGACGCACTTGTGCCGCGAACGCAAGGTACTTTATACTGTACTTATATAGGTTTAGAGTTCGATCTCCGCTTGAAGAAATTTATTATTTTTCTTATTTATTATCATTAAACATAACTTAATGCTTATAGCTAATATTAAGATATCAGAAACTTAAAATGCGACGACAGAGCTGCCATCCTCCACTCTCTAAAATAGCCTCCGAAGTTTATATTGCATTATGAAGAAAATGTTTTAAGCATTATACATAAATATATCCTTTAATAAGTATATTCATGGCAACAACGCTTTATTCGGGATCCGCGTAAAGCTGAAGAAAAACTGAACGACGGTAAAGTCTTTGGAGGCTCGTTTCGTTATTATTTATTAATATAAACATAGATTGTTTATTTTACTATTAAATCAATGAAAAATGTATTTTTCACAATAAAAATAATTATTAGGGTCAAGTCACTGTGTTAAATAGATTATTGCGTAATAAAAGCGGATAAAGCCACCAGCGGGTCGCTAGTGGAAGTAAACGAACAAATTCAAAACCCAGAACTCGTACATTTTTATACGTTTAATAAATTTATAATCTAAAATTATTTGTATAATATTATAATAGTTCCATAGATTTATGGTGGTATTAATAAGTAATTAAAATCAATGCATATTTATGTCACCTATATACATAAATAGCGTTGGGTTACGTAAGTGATGCAATATTACTAAAGTCATCTATAAAAATCCTTCTTATATTATAAATGTGAACATTTGTGAGGATGGATGTTTGCTCCACTTTCAAACAAAAACTACTGAACAGATTTATATGAATGTCTACAGTAGTACTCATATATTATATATGTTATTAGAGTACAAAACGTAAAGTGTTTCATAAACTATAAAATTATGTTAATACAAGCTTAACTGCTAAATACATGTACCTCCTAAAGTCCTCTGTATCATTTAATTTATTACATATATTGGATACATTCTGTGTTAGATATAGAAGATATAAAGTATTAGATATAGAACCTATATAGTATGGAAACCTGACGGTGGAAGACGGGAGTGAACACGTCACACTACCACCAACGATTACGTCTTTCTGGATTCTTGCAGAAAGAAAAAATCGTTAACAGTATCTTGCTCTCTGCTGTGGTGGATTTGAGACTAAAGTCCTCAGCAGTACATATTACAGCAATATATAATGTTTTATAATTAAGACTATTCCAATTAATTTATTATACACAATGAAAACACTGTAATTTATACCACATAATAAATTGTTTCAAGACGGAAAAGGCTATCCGTGTTCATATATACGAGTATATAGACTAATACATGCTATTTGCATTTCAAATGTCGCCATAAATGAAAATATGCAGTTTCTCTATAAATAGGAAAGAATAATGATATCAGGTTTATTTCATTAGGTTAATTTCCTTAAAACAATGCGTCCGTAGGTTCAAGGACTTGTCTTTTGTATTGAGCATGAGCTGATGCTGTTGACATTAACAAAGCGTGTTCCAGTGAAGTGAAGTCATTATACTTTTGATTTTATTTTGTTTTGTCTACAAACATCTTCCTCATTTCGTGCGGTAGGCAGGTTAACTATATCTATACTAATAAGAAGTGGTAACGGATTGGTGTCTGTACATGGAACATATGTATATCACACATTCCGGAACACTATTATAGAGCCGTATACTTAGATAAATTATTTGTTTACTTTCTGCTTTACATGCAAGTTTGTCTTTGTTTCTCGTAACTGGCGTATGTTAGTCACTGATTTTAATATAACATTGCCCCAATTGAACTTCTTTCCCGCTTTACCCCGTATATAACATCATTGGTAGTCTAGTGTTGAGTAACGGTGCTCAACGACGGTAAATAGGGAACGAAAGAATCTTAATGGAAACGGAGTGTCTTAACATTTCTCAGGTTTCCCCTGGCTACCTGCTACATGCAGGATAGACCGTGAAGGTGAAAAAATGTATAATAAATTGCAATATATGCGTGATTTATAAGTTAGTTATAACATATAATGTATTATTATTCTTTTATCCCTAATAAATGTATGTACTAAGACATAAATTAAGTTGATAGAGTACCTCACTTGCTAGCAGAATCGCTACAAAAAATAATTAATGGATTTTTGTATATTTTTTGTTAGTATATAAAATAAAATATTTTACGTTCTGTTTTGAAATGACAACATACTTTAAAATAAATATAAAATACTATACATATGTATATTAATGTGAATGTGAAATGTTTTTTAAATTTCCGTGTAAAAATTGAATATAGTACTTATTTACATCTAAGCCGTTTCGCCGTCAATACATCTTCTACATAATACTAGCCATCGTCAGTTACTTAGTTGGCACGGGACTTTAATACGTTAAATAAAATATCCCGTCTTTTCTCGAAGAATTTGGTAATATCTAAATATTTGCCTTAAATCTACAATTGGGTTCCTCGTATTAATTCCGCGTTATTAACAACGCAAAATGTCTTTTACTGCAGTTTGTACGGATGACACAAGGTGACGTCAAAATCCACATTTATCAAAAATCATCGCCACGACCTATATATGCACGAGTTCGATTCCTGCCTTATGTTTATAAACTGCTATATAATATCTCTCAGGCTATACAAAATGTTTTTATATAGATCATTGTTTTGTTATGATTATTTTTTAAAGGTGAGATTCGAACTCATTACCAACTCGTAAGTATTTGTTATTTCCTATATACATATTTGTTTAAATTGTCAGTTTAATAGGAATATTTATAAGTAAGCATACACTTAAAATCAATTTACAGAACTAAAATTGTAAAAACGTGCTGGTTCTGTCATATGAAATGTAAATAATAGCTACTTGCCCTTATTTTATTTATATATATTTTTTTATAAAAAAACTGTTTGGTTGAACGCGCCGATCTCAGGAACACTTAGTCCGAATTAAATATTCCTTGTTTCGATATATATTACAAAATTCAGCCAATCCGGTTCGAAATGTAATTACAAATGTATTTGATTCAATTCTCAATAAAATACCCTGTACAAGTAGTGTCAAAATGCTACTGCGCAGTTCATAAACACCGCATAAATGCATAAACATATTTGTGAAGAATTTGGTTTTTTTTACGAGTAACGATGTGAGTGATTCTGAAGCAGGATTTTAGCAATAATAGAACAGTAATAAATACAAATATATCTCTGGTATGAATCAGTGCGTCGAATACAGCCGAAAGTCGTAAAACTGAGTTTCTTGAACATAACCTATGGAACGAAACCTAAAAAGTATAAATAATCAAGAGTACCTCTTAGCGACATACGTTTCAAGGTCACGAAGAAATGTAAATGTATTCTCATATCCTTGAATTTTATACTCGTATGCCTACAGGACTGGATATGGCTATGAAAATAATAATTGGAACAAGTATTTATAATTGTAAACAAAACGAATCCCACGTTGTAATTTGCCAAACGGTTTCATTTGTTTAACAGTGACTATAGAATAAATGACATACATACATTTAGGTATTCATAATTAAATACCCACTAAAACATAACCCTTCTTTTGGGCCTCGTCGTAGTCGGGTAAAAACGTTACCCCCACTTAGGCTGCTTGTAGACACTATGGTTGTGGGTTTAATTCCCACAAATTTCCAACAATTGTTTTCATTTCTCTGCTCTGGAAGACAAATCAATCAATCATCTCAATCATAAATTGTTTGGAAGCGGAGAACGTACTCTAGGTTCTTTCTGTTTAGCTGATAAAGAAGAAGAAATAATTTATTTAATAATTTTGTACATTTTTTCTCCGACTACCGCTCTTCCCAATTCTCAAAATCATATAAAAATGTATTAAATAATTAAGAAGATGTATATAAGTTGGACTATACAGTGTGATTTATGCACTAAGATATATAGTATGCAATAAAATAAAATAACAAGTAATATTACATACTGCGGACAGCTGGTAGTGTTATTTGACACATAAAAAAAACACTTCACTTAAAGTATATTATTATTATATTTCGGGCTTCATCATAGCGTAGTTAGGAGTCGATTATTTGAATGCATCGAGTCGTTGTGGGTTCATATCTAACTTAGCTACCACTCGCTTTATGTAACTAAACTAATTTATAATGAAAACTCTCCGACATAAAAAGTTCTAAAAAGTAAAATTCTTCAAACGGCTAAATCATGAGAGATATCTGTGAAATAGTGTTGTTTGCAGATGATACATCTTTAGTTTTTAAGGTTAATAGACGGCAATTGGAAATTGACGATGTAAACAATGCCCTTTCTAGGATATTACACTGGTTTAGTGCCAATAACTTGCTTTTAAATAGTAGGAAAACTAAATGTATCAGGTTCTTTACTAAGAATGTGCAACTAGTAGAAACCAGGGTTTTGATGAACAATGAGGAACTTAAAGTAGTTAATGAAACTGTTTTCTTAGGTATAACATTAGATGCTAAGTTACAATGGGGTCCGCATATAGAAACTTTATCTGGTAGACTTAGTTCGGCAGCGTATGCTGTCCGTAAGATTCGTCAACTGACCGATGTTGACACCGCGCGTTTAGTATACTTCAGCTATTTTCATAGCATTATGTCTTACGGCCTATTACTTTGGGGCAGTGCCGCTGACATAGATACCATTTTTGTGCTCCAAAAACGGGCTGTCCGAGCAGTCTATAAAATGGGTCCACGGGAGTCACTAAGGAATAAATTCAAAGACTTTAACATCCTCACACTACACTCCCAATATATTTACGACAACTTAGTATATGTGCATAAAAATATTAATAAATTTAATAAAAACAGTGACCTCCATCAACATAATTTAAGAAATAAAAATAAGCTTGCTGTGCCCTTCTCTAGGCTCCATAAAGTGTCTCACTCATTCGTAGGTCAAAGTATACACTTTTATAACAAACTTCCAAACGACGTGGTTAATTTATCACTGAACAAATTTAAAAAAGTGGTAAAGCACAGGCTCTGCCAAAAAGCATATTACTCTGTTAAAGATTATGTTCGCGATAAAGATGTTTGGAAATGAGTTGCTCTATTTCTAAGTTAAAATTGTTAATTGTAATTTGTAACAAATGTTGGCATTTAAAAAGAGTGGCCATGAGTTTCTTTGCCTGTATCTTCTCATGAGCTCAACCATTTGAACGGGCTTTTTTCAAGTCAAAATTGCACATTTTTTTTTGGTTATTTTGTTTTATATTTTTTTTTCTACTTTTATGACATGTCCAAGTAAATGTTAAGCATTTTTATGGAATAAAGATATTTTGACTTTGACTTTGACTTTGACTTTGACTTTGACTTTGACTTTATGCTATTTCATCTGGATTATAGCTGAGAACATTCTCGACTAAATCACCTTTCCATACAAACAAAAAACTAACTCAAAATCGGTTGATCAGTTGGAGCTACAATGCTACAGACAAACATGTTTAAAACCTTATAGAGACATACAAACATGTGAAATTTATAACACCCTTCTATTTTAGTCACACTTTTGTTTATGGTCCTCTTTAACTTAAGCAACGTATATAACTATTCAAAAAAGCATGTTAGTATATGCCATCCATTTTCATGAAACTTGGACCAATCCCTATTTCTGTTTCTAATTTTTTGACATATATTTTATTATTTTGCTACTTTTTCTACTTTCTATACATGAATTTTATTTTCAGAAATATTTGTGGACCTACATTATGAATCTTTGCGAAATAAAAGACAGCACATGTGTGTTAGCCTATATAGATCGTAAAAATCAAATAATGTTTAATGAATGAATGTAATGAATTCAAACAAGGCTTCAAATAATTATAAAGCATCTAAAGCTTCCCAGCTTTAAAAAGTGCCAGCCAGTAATTAGAGTCGTCCTTATATAACCTCTATGGTCGTTATTTCTAACAATACATTAATAAAAACCTCCTATTTTCTATTATAGAAGTCGATAAAAGATCATGTGATGAAAAAAAAGAACAAATTAATTAAAGATATTAAACTAAAATGATTTATCGATGATTAAATTTTTACAAGTCATGAGATCACTGACAGGTTGCTTATAATGACTGAATAGTTCATAACTAGTTATTAATAACTAGGTGCGACTATACTGTAATAGCGATAGGTTGTAGGTTCGATTCCCTTTCGAGGTAATTAAATATTTAATATTTTCATTTCCTTGCTCTGGTAACGATGCCATGCGCGGCGTCGACCGCCACTCAACGTGCAATGCATCCAAAATACGACGAAATGTTGATGACTGCGTTTTTATGAGAACGGAGTGTCTTAACACTGGCTTCTCAAGTTCCATCGGCTTACCCTAAGTTATATAATAAAAATGTAATTATATATATTATATTAATTAAATAGTATTGACGTCATATTTTTATCTATGAATTTACGTTACGTTCAAGTTTACAGCACCGATGAGTTGTGGCCGATGTCAAGTAATATGTTAGTTAGACGTTATTTATATTCATATTTTGAATATTAAAGTTTTTGTTTCAAAGTGAAAAAAGTGGTTGAATATTTTGTAATTTATTATGTACTTCTAACTGTTAACGCGATTTCAGTTCGATTTCCACTCGAGGGAATGAATTATTTTCAATTATGTGGTAGTGATCAATTAAGATGAAGATAAATTACTCCGCCACTGTAACGCGCGATGTCTCAAAAATTGGGTAGTGCACGGAAAACGGAGTGTCTTTACACTAGGTTCCTCTGTCTGCTCTGCTCTATACGGGTACATCGTCAAGCTATATACATTGTGTAGCGTCACTTTGCTCGTAAATTTAAAGGATTATAATTATTTTAACTGTCTGCATAAGTTACGCTCTTAAACTTAAGTTTATCTAAATTTTATAAGATAATTCCCCGTTGACCTACAATTCTGACTAGTCCGACTCGCATTTGATCTGTTTTTTGTATATTGTTTTAGTTATTTTTATTTTATTTTGTCTTTATTTTATAATGTTGTTTTTTTCATTTGTTTTTTTTAATACTTTAAAGCAATAAAGTAATGGTGGAAAGCGTGTTTCGCTATATTCAATGTCTCAAAATCTGTGATAAAGAGCGAATTTAGCCTCTGCTGACTATTTTCACCTATCAAATTAGGTGAAAATGGTCAGCATTCGGCCACTATCAAATTCAAATTAAAAATATTTTTTAATTCAAGTAGACTATTATTAGCACTTTTAAATCGTCCAATGAAAATTTTAAAAAAAGCTACCACCGGTTCAGTAGGCTTCTGAGAACAGCCGAACTGCCTTCTGAACTGAGGATGTCATCAACATGCTTTTTAGATGACCTTCCTCCATTATCGTCAATATTATGTTCTCGAAGGTCGAACGTGGTCTTCTCCTGCCTATCTTACCACTCACTCTTCTCTTATGAATATATTAAAATAGGTATTTTCAAAAGATTATCTATTAAGATTTGTTTTAATGAGCACACACACACACTGGACGTCACGAGTACCTGCATCAAGGAAGTCGAGTTTATTTTTTTCTTTGTTCACGTTATACATTTTGAACCAATTACTAAGTACTACAATTATTGGAACAATATCAATTTGACCTTCGTGAAAATGAAGTGGCAAATGAATATAAGTATTGCCTGATAGCAGTCAGTGGTTCTCAACTTTTATTTGTCAAGCCATTTATTTCTTAATTTAAATTTGTAGTTTAAAATAGTTTAAAACACTTTATGTTCTTATATTTATATATGGGCAACACTAAATTTGGATAAAAAGGAGAGAACGAAGTGCTTTATAGAGATAACTTTCTTTAAGTAAAGTCCGTCGGGTGGCAGCGGCACAAGGGTGACTGTGACGCGAAGGTTGTGAGATCGATCCCCACTCGAGCTGGTCAAATATTTATTTACCGTTATATTTGACTTCTTCTCCACGTATCCCGCACACAACAGGTGAGCAGAGATAACCTACCAGAACGCAGTAACGGAGCGACGTATTTGAGAATCCCTGTCTTATATCTCAGTGACAAAGATTTACGGTAACGGCCGCGGCGTCTGTACTCGTACGAGACATGCGTTATGCATTTATTTAAGTTCATATTAAAGTGTAGTAAGCTATGTTTAATTTAGTTTATTGTTATTTTTTTATTTATTTTCATTGTTTCTCTTGATTTTTAGGAGTAGTTTAATAAAATTAATGTATAGAAGAAAGTACTTAATGATTCTCAAAAATAATTATTTATTCCCATAGAAGAATAGATATAAATTATGTGAAATATTTTCTATATTCTATTTGTATGTTTTTAGATTTTTTAATTTTTATACTTTTACTACAAGTAATTTATGTAGTTAGCATCTCTACAGGAAGATTTCACCGTCCTATATAAATCAGTCGCTAAGAACATAAATAAATTAAAAAATATTAAGAATATGACAATTACTATACTTGCTTTTACTTATAAGCTCAGGGTTACACCGCTTCGCCCGAAGGCTGCTTATGTAAGTAATATATTTTAAGACATATCCTAGTAACATTAAATGTAATATTTAATAGAATGAATGCACATACATATTTATATACAAATAAATTATAATTATATGTATCACATAATATGTGAGCACGTATTGTCTTGATTTTTTATATTATCGTTTTCTGATATTTTGTAAACAAGTTGCGGAGGTCAAAAGCAAAGTTCAATTATTTATTTCTATATGATACTAATATTGTGAACTTCATAGAGTGTCTCGGGAACTAACTGTTCCCATCACGTTAATCACTTCAATGTAACCCCCCGGACCTGAGACCATAAGTGTCTAGGGGATTAAGAATGTGTCATATCTATCTATATATATAAAAGGACTTGTCCTCACTGACTGAGGTAAGACGCACGCACAGCCGTCACCGCTGTGCGCAGAAACGTGGAATTTGGACAGATGTTTACTTTCATAATCTGGACATCCACT
The DNA here is from genome assembly GCA_013403645.1 of Heliconius nattereri. Lineage (NCBI taxonomy): Eukaryota > Metazoa > Arthropoda > Insecta > Lepidoptera > Nymphalidae > Heliconius > Heliconius nattereri. Next base: position 8,688,387 of record JAAIXI010000223.1, read on the forward strand.
AAGAAGGGATTTTAAAAATTTTTAATCCTAAAGGGGTGAAATAGGGGTTGAAAGTTTGTATGGAAGAAAAATTAAAAAGGCACCGATTTTTATAAAATTGAAAATTCAGACTCTTAAAGATATTTAATTGAACACGTATTTCACAGTTTTTTTTAGAATTTACCCCCTAAGGGTTCTAATAAGGGGTTGAAAGTTTGTATGGAAAAATCTTAAAATCGCCACTGATTTTTATAAAATTTGAAATTTAGACTCATAAAAATATTTTATTGATCACATGTTTCGTGGTTTATTTTAATTCATCCCCTAGGGGTGCAAATAAGGGGTTGGAAGTTTGTATAGGTTTTTTATAAAATTGGCACCAATTTTTATAAAATTTGAAATTGAGACTCTTAAAAATATTTCATTGAAAACGGTTTCATGGCTTATTAGAATTCACCCCTAAGGGTGCAAATAAGCATGCGAAGCTGCGCGCGTCCGCTAAGTTATATTATATCATTCACATATGAAAAGTAGAGAATGTAGACTCTTTGTACTCGGTTGTCTATTCTGAGATATACTCATATACTGTAACCAGAGGGAACGTAGTGCTCCACATTCTCGGGGCATTGCGTGTGGAGTATTGCTGTTCTTTGCATCGTTTATAAAACGAAGAAATGAAAATATTAAATACTTCATTACCCCGACTGGGACTCTACTCCACGATCGTTGCGTTCACAGACACACGCTTGTACCGCTGCACCGTGACAGCCACGTAAGTACCTGAAATCTTTTACATTTTCACTATTTAATATAAATATGATATATAATTTACTTACTATTTTATAAACAAATAACACTTGTAAATGTATAATAATTGAATATGTCTTAATAAACCCTTATATGGGTAAAATATACAAAAAATGTTAATTAAAAGTTATTTATACATTTTACATTTCACCGGATCGGAGTGGAGGTCACATTTTTCTTCTTTTTCCACTCTTGTGCTATATTTTTAGCTCTCTCTCTCTTATGGATGGTTTTGTTTTGACACCAGGATGTGCCAACTTCATTATCAGTATTATTACAATGTTAAAATAAAATTGTCGGGATATGTTAGTTATGATATGGCAACACAAAATTTAACAAATTTGAATCTATGAATTATTTGAATTTATTAAAATGAGTACATAATTGTGAAATATTTTGTTAAAGTGGGAAATCGAAATAATTCTTTGCCTAACAGTGTTACGGTGTTGAATTACGTCAGTTAGCACGCAATGCGTTCAGAATTTGGCGGAAAGTTTAAAAGGTACGGAGCCCTAAAAATATTTTTACATAAATTAAAACGTAGGTACTTTGATTTTTTTAAACAGAAACAAATTAAAGACAAAAATATAATTTTGAAGTTGGTGGTTTAAAGTAAGGTTGTTCTGGCATCAGCTTCAGGTCAAACTATTTTTTAAACTTAAAACTCATAATATTGCAACAATCAGAAGTGTAAGACTTGTAGGAGTTCAAACAAATAAAATAAAAATATACTATATATGTAGGATATTTTATTAACAATATATTAATAACATTTCCATTTAACACTAAATTATTTACTTTAAAATGTACATATTTGTATTGTTTAGTACAAATAATTATAAATATTTTTAAGACAGTTAAATATTGTTCTTTTTCTAATTACATTAGCGCATATAAAGAAAAAGTATATTAATCATATTTTGAAATTTTATACATAATATCGTCCATTTGGTGCAACATAGATGTATTTGCACTTTTTGGAGAAGACTCTATACAAATTTGAAAATAGTTATCCCGTAAAGAACGACATTAAGTTTTTTTAATCAAAATAAGTAGAAATTTGTGAATTACATTTTCCCATGTAGAAAAATAAACTGTTACTTTATTATTGTAAAAGCCTACAGCTATTTTCTATTATATTTTTTTATTAATCTGCAATTATACACTCTAACTAAGCAAGGGGCTCATCCGCCTGGGTAGTATTAGTTCATGCCTGCTCTCCCCCTCTAAACCCTTGTCTCAGTGATGACACCCATGAAGTGATAAGACCCAACTAAACAACCGATTAGGTTACCCCCCCAAAGCGCACCTGTATTGAGTATGGAGGTGAACCTCACGGTCAGGCACCGTCGCCAGGCATCTTTTTTCTTCAACTCTTCAACCGAGACAATAATGCTTGTATGTCTGTGTACTAAATTAAAGTGATAATTATAGAGCAGTGTAATTTTTGCCTTGTGTGGGCTACAATACTGCAAATTAAAAATAAAGTTATTTTATATGTCACACATTAAGAATATAAGATGTACAGAGGCATTCTCTAATTATAGATAATTTACATAATTATTATATTTCATAAGTACTAAAACTTAAATACGATTAAATAATTTTCTTACCGCAACAAGCAGTCCACTTATTAAATAACATATCACAAACATTGTATAACTAGTGATATAAAATAAGCTAATATAGAGAGGCCAGATCTCTTTCCTCTTTCCCGAGGAAATGAAAATATTAAATATTTAATTTCCTTGAGTGGGAATCGAACCTTCAACTGTCACACGTAAATACGCTTGCGACACTACGGCTTCGGCCTCTACTATGTTGACTATACTATAAAATAAAGGTATCATAACATAGTACAGAAAATATAAATATCATAATGGTGGTCTTCCTTACATTCTCAGTAGATTTTTATACAAATGTATGTCTTTAACAAAAAACAAAAAAACTTATTCCGTGTTAGGTAGTGTCAGAAGAGCGCCGCGAGTGCTGAGCGGCGTATGGGCGTCTCCACCAGCACCGTGAGTGGCAGCGCCAGCACGTACGTCCACAATGTGGTTGAGAACAAGTCTGAGGCCTGAAACATTAAAATTAGCTTGTAAATATTAATATATAGTTTGATTTCTAAACAACTAAAAACACGTTATTCTACAGCAAGAATTCATATGCTTTTCTGAAGAGTTCCATCATCACAATAGCTTGTTGATACCATAATATTGTATTACGGGTTCAAATACCGCTACGTTTAATTTTATACAATTTCAAAAAAAATATTGTACGACATCTTATACGCCGATTAAAGACTCACAATAGTGAATATGGAGACTTCAGACAGTGTTCGTCTGACAGCGACCAGGCGGATGTTGACCAGCCAGTGCAGCAGCAGCACCGCCAGCGACGCGCGCCCCAGCACCGCCCACACGCGCCACGACGCCACGCGGCGGAAGTAACCTGCGCATGTTTGTGTGTCAGACGTCTTGTGTGATACGTATGACATGTGATGTGTCACATCTCGTATTGACAGTCAAATTATTTATTTTTGTAGTTTCACGCTGTATCCCGCATGTATGCAATACAGGAAAAGACAACCTAGTGGTAAGTGGAGTCACCATTCTTCGCCAAACTCTGAAAGCATTGCATGTTGAGCGGGAAACTCATCGTCCCGCATTACCGCGATCCCAGAGTCAAAAAAATCAAAATATTACATGTTTTTATTTCATACTATTTCCATTAAGAATCACAACTTGCTTTTTTAAGCTTCACGCTTTATCTCGCACACGGAGTGTACAGAGGGAAGCTAATGTTAAGCAGGTTGTTCCGCGCTTTCCACTAAGTTCTAGAGGCATTGTGTGCGGAGCGGCGGATCTCAACGCTAAGCTGTATCTCGACCCCTCGATACTAGAGCGAAGAAATGTACACACTAAATTAATACTTCATTTCCTCGAGTTAGCATCGAATCCACAATCAGTCGCGTTTACAGTCATACGCATATACTCCTGCACCACGAAGGCGTCTGGCCTTCTTAAGAGTATAACAATACAACACTAACTATCAACGCGCGACACGAGCGCCAGCAGCAGCAGCGCGCCCAGCAGCGCGGTGGCGGGGCGCTCCAGGGCGGGCAGAGCGGCGCGCGGCGTGACGCGCCCGCCCAGCAGCCACGCCACCACCAGCGCGGGAGCCGCGCGGGAGACGCGGACGAACCACTGGAGTGTTTACAAAACATATTATTTATATTTGTATGTCTTTGTGTGTACTGCTGGACGTGTACGTGGTGGTGCATGCGCGTGGTCCGTATGTTTTATTAATTTTACTTAATTATATATTTTTTTATATGTTATAGATAAATCTGTTTATTTTACTTTTGCTATTCACTTAAGTAACTATAATAGCGGTTTTAAGCGAAGCCTAGTTTAATAAGCTTTGCTTAAAGCTAGATTTCGTATACTTATATGGCTTGTACATTGCATTTCTCTGCATAACTCAATATTATTCTAGTAGATTATTATTACAGTTAAAAGTTAAAATACACATTATGTATTTGTCTGTATGTCTGTCAAGTGGTGAATTTAATAGCCAGTATATTGATATAATTCGAATATTATAAATTTCAAAATTTTAACACATGAAATAATAATAATAATAATGCGGAGAAAAAAACACGAATCAATTGTCTGTATAGTACTTATAATTATCACATTAGAGCATTGTTTGTTGAGTGGCGGAAAGCTTTGTCTTTCAGATTTCATACCAAAAACTAGTATGTAAGAAGCAGTTGCTATACCTTGCAGTCAGCCAGCTTCACCCGCTTGGCGCGCAGTCGGTGGTGCGCGTGTGCCGCCAGCAGCCCCAGCAGCGCGGCCGGCAGCGAGCCCCACGCCGACGTGTAGAACGCGCTGAACGACGCCTCGCCCCTGAACGTGGTACGCACTTTCCTGGAAATTTTAAATATGATATTGTCAATTGTAGAAGCTAATCACGGTGCTTGGCGACTTGGCCACAAGCGTGCGACTGTATTTAATGTTTTATTGGTATTTGTTATGTGAACCAACAAACAGAAAAAAAGTAATAAAATAAATGATCGAGTAATAAATAAAATCAATAAGGATCTGTCGTATATTGTAACATGTTAAAATATTAACATCCGTATAAAAAAACTTACTCAGGCGTCACCAGATACAGCATAGAGTTCCAACCAAAGTGATGCGCGAGGCCAGCATTAGCGGCGACAGCAGCCAACAGCAACGCCGACAGGACCACGAGCGCGTTGTGCCCACTCTTCCGCAGCCACAGCGTGAGAGCCGCAGCCAGCGCGTGCAACTGCATGTCCGCTGCTAGGAACCACGCAGGCAACACGCACTGTTCCCCGTGGTCCCCCTGAGTGTGCCCGCCAATCACGCTGCTCGCAAACACGTCGTGTGTGACCACGTTGTGGGCAAACACGGCGTGCGCCCAGAAGCGACGTCTGCATAGGGCTGCCTCGCTGGTCACCACTGACCATTGAGGTCCGCGGCCGCTACGTGCCCACCATGTTGCCGCGAATCCCACTACAAGTAGGTGTAGCGGTGCCAGTCTGCAGACACATGTGTTTATTAGTGAAAGAAATATTCAATTTAATCATTTAACATTCATCATGATCAATGCTATAAGTTATTTAAATTTAAAGTAGTAATTAAGCCTATAGACCTTCAATAAAATAATTTTAATGTGCTTTTATTTATGAGCTATGTGTAATAGTACCGCTGCCCCGTCAAACTACTTTACCTCGAGACATTCAATTATTACGTACTACTTTTTCGACACTTATGAGTGTAATTTAAATTTACTTATTCAATATCAGTATAATTTGTTGAAGAAGACAATTATGGTTATATATTGTTAAAAATGTTGAAAATCTCGGAATAAAAAATTAAAAATAAAGTTTTTTTTATTATTTATTAGGTGTCTCTTACACTAAAGACACTTTTTTGCCTCATTTTTTTAATTTTTGGTAGCTAATACATTTCTTTTCATTCTCAACAAGTTTTCAGGGTTCCGCAGCTTAAAAGAAAAAAAAAGGAACCTTTGTGATCTGTCAAGGTTATTTATCTCGAAATTCAAAATCTATAAGGTACCTCAGAATGTATGTGGTTTACCTGGCGACGCGGTACATCAGGCACGTGGGCAGGTGCCTCAGAGACACGGCGCGCGGAAGGCGGAGAGCGGCGCGCGCGAGCAGGAAAGTTGAAAACACGAAGAAAACTTGGACTAGAGACGACCCGTTCCGCACTAATATCGAGAGGCCATGGCGTGGTGCCTGTAACGCATTTATAATACGTGTTACTATTGAATTTTAAATAATACTTTGATATGTAATAGTGGCAGAGAATTTTAGAAGATATTCCAAAGAGTTTTGTATTATTTAAAAAAATGACAACTAATATACCTGTTCAAAGAATTCAGGGTTGTACAGGTACATCTTGTGCAGGATCTCCGTCGCGTGCGTCATGATCACGAGCGCCAGCAGCAACACTCTGAGAAGACACCAACTGACTTTAATAATTATTATATTAATGAATCTTCACCAAACCAAACTGGAGAAGAATCACACGGGACAGGATGCAATGGAAGATGTTAGAGGAGGCCTATGCCAAGAGGCACACCGAATGTAGAGACATTTTGTAACTTTAGTTGTAATATTTTGTACTAAACGTGAATGTATAAGTGCAACTTAATTTCGGAATAAACGGGCTTATTATTATTATTATAATATTAATGAATACTTATTTATGAATTTAATTAAAACAAAAAACCGTATGCTGAACAATTTTTGGATCTAAATTATGGCTGCGCCGATTTCACGTTGTATGGAAAAAATGCTATTAAAATTGTCACCGGTAAGTTACAAGTAGTTTTACCTAAAACGTAATAATTCAATATGGACTACGGGACTCACCGTACCCCCTCCAGGGGCGCGAGGGCGGCGTGCTCGGGATCCTCCAGCGGGGACAGCAGCCGGCGACAGTTTTGTTGTACTGACCATGCTGACAGCCATTTGTTTTCTGAACACCAGAAATTAATGAAATTTACTGTTCAATTATTTATGCAAATAATTTATTTATTACAAAATATTAACTTTTAATCAATCATATTAAAAATTAAATTATTTAAATTTATTTGGCTTTGTGGCTAGCGTGACTAAAATATACATTTTTTATATTTTTTATGCTATAATAGTGTATCTATCTATCTATCTATATATATATATATATAAAAAAATCGAAAGGTCACTCAGTCACTCATCACGAAATCTCAGAAACTACAAGTGCTAGGAGTCTCAAATTTAGCATCGGCGTTACTGATAGGACGCATGTGATACTATGATGGGAATTTACAATATTTAAAGTTGATAATTTGTACGAAACTTCGTTACTACAAATGCTAGGAGTCTCAAATTTTGTATTATTTATAGGACTTAAGTGATCACTAAAATCACAATATTCGACTCAGGAATTGTTGTCCCTAAGGAATTGTTTTTGGGGTTGATATTTTTTATGAATCTTTGTTACTACAAGTGTTAGGACTCTCGAAGTTTGCATTGGCGTTGTTTATATGCTCCCTAAGACGAGTACTTGCGATATTCAACCACTAAAGGGTTGATTTTGGGGTTGATAATGAATATCAAATTTCGTTATTCTAAATAATACGAGCCTCAAACTGTGCATGGGCTAAGAAGGGTATTTGCGATATTCGACCACTAAGGGCTTATTTTGCGGTTGATAATATGTATGAAACTACAATTACTAGCAGTTTATAATTGTGAATGTGCGTTAAGATGGAATTTTACTAATTTCGATCTGTAAGGAGGTAACTTTGGGGTTAATAGTGTATGTTAAACTTCGTTACTACGAGTAACGGAGGCCGGCGTGACGCAGGGGCACAAGTGTATGATTACTTCGCCGAGATATGCACATTCTGTCACTCCTTTTTAAGATCCTTAACTACCACAATTTTCCTTGTTATCTTCGATCCCGCTTTGACGTTCTCCCTATCCCTACACGCTCAAGGAGGTCTGGTGTCATACCGACACTTAACGTAACTAAGAGCAACACCAAATTCCTTGAATTTTTTTTCTGTATACGCCGCATCCCTTTGGAACCAACTCCCTATAAACTATCCAGAAAAGCCCTTCCATAAAGTCCTTCAAATCCCAATTAAAACTACATCTTCTTGCATCGTTAGACAATTAATCTTTTTTTAATATAGTGGTTACTTATATAATCTCTCCTCATTTTATATAGTGAAGCTTGATTTTCTTTTTGTTCCTTTTTATATAGGTATATATACGTATATATTTAAGTTATAAAGAATATGTATTTATTATATAGTATATATGTATTTATATTTAGATGTTATAATATATTATTTATTTTGTTAGCTATATTTATGTTTATTTATGTGTATGTCATGCCCAATTATTTATTTTTTATATTTATTATTACTATTAGTTTTATTTTATTATTTACTTGTTTTTGTTTTTCTCAATTTCCCTGCACTATCTTGTCTTTCTCGCTACTTTGCATTTATCCACTTCCACGGGTTGACTGGAAGAGATCTCTTCTAGTGATAAGTCCACCGTTTTATTATGTGTTAATTTAGTGCAATAAAAGAAAGACTAAATGCGACTGGTTGTGGGTTCATTCTCCTCTCAAAGAAATGGAATATTTATTTAAATTTATAGTTTAATTTCTTGGTTCTGGCGTCGAGACAAAGAGCAACATTGAGTTCCGCCACGCAACACGCAATACCTTCATTGTTAAGCGAAAAATGGTGAACGGAAGTGCCTTAATGGCTACGAAGTATCTTAAAATTAGGTCCCCAGATTCTCTCTGCCTACCCTGCTATGTGAGGGATTCAGCCTGAAGCTAAAAATAATATATTAACAGTTATGTAAAAACATTTTTGTTTTGTTCATATTTATAATGCTCTATCATTGCAGCTCTATCATTTTATGAAAATTTTCCTAACAGGGTTCTATTAGAAATGAGTCCTTATCAAAGCCAGTTGTTTAATTTTTAAATCTTTCCACTCAATTATAAAGGCTTGAATAATACAAATTAGTACTTATATTCTTTTTTAACATATGATGAAAATAAAAATTATTAATTTATTAGATACTATATTGCAAAGCGCTCTAAGAAAAAAAAACGTTTATTTATGTATTTACAAAAAAAAAAACAACTGATCTTAAATAATAATGTAGGTCGCATTTTTTTAAACCAGTAAAAATTATACGTTTATAAAAATTACACTATTATGGTACCAAAGTTAAGTAACTCAGTGAATTGAATAAATAATCGCGTAGTTCAAGCGGGCGAAGCCGCTGGCGGTTGCTAGTATATCTTATATACCTTACTTTTGATATCACACAAAGAATAAACCTTTCATTCACACTTTATACACGTCAATTATAATGTCGGGCATCCCGTCCATATATGGCCATAAAGAATAAAATAAAAAGTTAAACGTCATTGACTCGCTTGGAAAACAAACTGGAGGAATCAAATGAGAGGAAGGTCATTGTCCGTTCGATTCCCGGAAATTTTTGATGGCATTTAAGAATGTAGCTATTTCCGTAAAACTGGTGCACGTGTTTTTTTTAACTGGCACTTTGAAATTTACTGTTCCTTATAAAATATGTGTTTATAAACAGATAATTAATTAAATATATTATATTAAGCTTCACGCTGTATTGTGCATTTAGCAAAGTATGTCTACAATTAATTAATAATTTTAAGTCTGAAGGAATTTAGCGTTAAGACACTCCGTTGCCCATTTTCCGCTCAGTTTTCGAGACACTACGTGCTTAGTATGGACCTCAAAAGCGAGAAAAAGAAGTGAAGTGAACGTGAATCGAACTCACAACCGTTACGCTTACAGTCAGATGATGTACTTAAATAAACATAATGTGTCAAAAAAAATATCTATAAAATTATAAATCACATACAATTTATATTAAAACTTAAATATCAGCTTCATGCTGAATTTTTTATTTTATTTTTTTATTAGTAGGACTAGCAACATCGAAGCTATTAGAAGATTAGGGAAAAAAGGCGAGAAAGTTAGACTAGTAGTGATAACTTTCAACACATTGGGCTTCAAACTAAACACAACACAACACCGCTTTTATAAAACATGACAAACTTATTATAATGAATAACCAGAAACCCCTATACAAACAGTCAAACAAAAGGAACTTGTCTGAATCCCCGGAGAAAATTCATCTTGGTAGCCAAAACGTTCAACAGATTAGCAAGCAACCTAGGAAAAATAAAGGAGATATGAAGAATTATACAACAGCCCAAGCTAATCCTCGCCCCAAAAGAAATAGTTCCATGTCAAAAAAAAATATCACAGGACAAAACAGCATAGTAATCAAAATCGGACCCTCTACCAGCCCCTAATCCCCCAGTACGGCCGGCCGGTCACCACGGGAGAGTACGACCAAAACCCCCCGAGAGTAAATACTAAAACAAATAATATTTTCTTTATTTGTAGCCTTAACGTAAGATCATTATCCTCTGACCAAAAAAATATTGAGCTCAAAGCAGCATTACGAGTTATTAACCATGACATAATAGGTTTGAGCGAAGTTCGTCGCCTAGGAGAAAAGATAATAGAAGACGACGAATACATTTTTACTACATAGGCCAAACGAAAGGCTTACATGGAGTAGGTTTTATGGTTAAGAGAAAGTACAAAGACAACATCATAATATTTACAGGAATATCCGAAAGAGTGTGTATACTAGAAATTAAGCTGGGAAACCAAGATTTTGCATTAATCCAAGCGTACGCACCTACTGAAAATTCATCACAGGAGGAAATAGACAGTTTTTACGAGGACTTAGCGAAGGCTCACGATACCATATCGACAGATAACAGAGTCTCTATGGGTGATTTTAATGCTCAAATAGGAATATTTCACTACATGCGAATATGGCTATGGTACTAGAAGCGCTCGAGGTACGAGATTAATTCAATATACCCAAGAATACAATCTAAAAATAATAAATACAATGTTCAAACAAAAACCTAAAAATCGCGCACAAGAAATGAAATAGATTATATTATGTCCACGAAGCAACACATGATCTCTAAATATGAAGTATTAAAATCTTTCTCGTTTGGATCGGACCACAGATTAATTAGAGCAACAATACACACAAAGTCGATAAAGAAAAGTAGACGTTATTATTCTAATACAAACTGTAAGCTAAAAACATTAGAGGAGCAGGAAATGTACCTTACTAACATTAACATGTTTGTACCAGAACTTATAAAGACTCATCATAGCTTTAATGTGGAAGAGTACTACCAGCAAATCAATTATTATGTCCAATTAAGCCTAAAAAACATTAAAAGCACACAAAAAAACAAAATCTTATCCACGAAAGCGCTAGATCACATGAGGGAAAGAAGTATGTTACTGAATAAGCCTAATATAAATAAAAGTGATAAACTTACTGATACAGAAATAAAAAGATGCTACGCTACTTACAGAGCCACAACCATACAAAGACACCTTGATAATTCCAGGTCAGCTCAAAAAGCTTATAAAGAATTAGATCAAGCCAAAACATGGATCCCTTTTCTCCAGAATGGCCATAAAAAATGTAAGTCTCGCACAGAAATATATTAATATCCTAAAATATATTTACAACAACAGCACAAGTAGAGTCAGGCTAGATAGAGTGGGCGACATAATCAACATAAAGAGAGGAGTCCGGCAAGGAGACCCAATTTCACCAAAACTGTTTATAGCCGTTTTACAACACATAATGGGAAAGTTACCATGGCTCAATCAAGGAATCAATATGAATGGGCACTTCATAAGTCGTCTTCAATTTGCCTAGGTTTAAAATTGAAAGACAAAGTTAAAAACGTCGACATTCGAAAAAGACGAAAGTATGCGATGCTATGACTTTTTCGCTGCTGACCCAATAGGGGTCCATACAATTAAAGACAATTTAAGTAATGAATAATTTAAAATGAAACTAAATATAGGAATCTATAATGTAAATTGCAACAAATTATTGAATGTAACAAAATGTCAATGTTTAAATTTTTATAAATATGAATGTATCAGTGTTAATAAATTATTGAATGTATCAATGTCTGATTTGATTTATTTGATTTTATTGTTATCTGTATGGAATTGAAATAAAGCTTATTATTATATTTATTATTATTAGTAGGACTCTAAAAATAATATAAAATACATAAAACTTACTGCCTTGACCTCCCGTACATACGTCATAGACGCTACCAACAATATTCAACAACAGTATCATCCCCACGACCATCAGGAAAACCATTTGCGGGGTGTCCACCTCCTCCTCTTTCCCGACGTCTAGGGCGGATTGACAGGAGTAGGTCTCCACAGAAGCACGGAGACCAGGCACTGCGTATTTTTCCACACATTTCTCGAAACGGAGAGATACGTTTGACTCATGGGTGGGACATCGCAAGTTGAGGCAGTACCCGCGGTGGATAAGGGTGCGGTCGAAGTGATGCTCGTTTGATGAATATTCCTATAATAATATATATGGGTATAATTTAGGTGTAATATATGTGTTTAATGATTTTTTTTCTGTTTGTCTGTTTGTCTATACGTTTGGGCATGGCTTAGGCGGTTTAAATGCAATATTAAATTTTAATAGTGAAGTCCAACAGCAATATGGGACGTAAATATGATGAACGTTTCCTGAAGTAGTATTCATATCCTCAATATGTCGTATAACACGTCTCCATGTGAAATCACCTTTGGTATAAGCTATACTAAAATAGGACACAAGGCAGGGGAACTGGGTGTTTTGGCACTACGTTTCTCCGTGAAACGAGAAACTAAAAAGACGAGAATCCAGAAACAGCTTTTTGTTTCATTTGTTTAAGTTACATCTAACAAAACAACAAAAACTTACTTTCATAAAATTATAAAGTGCATTGGGCTTGTCCGCGGAGATGCGGAAGGTGCCGGTACAGTAGAGCCCGTCCGCACGCGCCAGACAGCGGTCGTACTCGTCGAGGTGGTAGAGTCGCGGGAGACGGTAGTGGTCTGTGTCTGGAAAAACAAAGAGAAAAAGATAACTTCTCCTTTTCTATCCCGCACAGAGCAGGGTAGGCAGAGGGAATATGGAGACGATTCCCATTAAGAGTCTCCGTTTCTTCTCAAGGCTGTTTTGAGTGGCGGAGCTACTCTGCGGTTTTCCTATATAAATAGTAACTATTTTCGTGTTCAACTATACCTTCAACCGTCGTTCGCTTTAGCCCCTGCGCGCGAAGTCCTCCTTTAATTATACATATAAGTGTAGTACATAGCCAAGTCGAATGTAAACTGATAAAATAGATTTTGTACTTGTGTGTCCTTTAATTTTAACAATTATTCGAATGTAAAAAATATATATCAAAAAGTAAACCTACTTCTTTGATCAGAAAGACCTTCTATTTTCAATATCCAAAAATTCAAAACAAGAAAATTAAATTAAATTTAACCTCATTTTATGACGCAATCAACTTAAATTCAAGTTCAAATAGTATTTTTGTAAAAGTGAATTAACCTAAATAATGGTTATTTTTACTGTCTTTGGTTCGCTGTGTTTGTTTTCTTTTTAATTTACAAGATTTATTCAATTTATTTTATAAAATTTGAGACGTTTTATGTGTAAAATACATTTTTTTAGCTTAATGCAAAATAGCTATTGTAAGACAGAGATTGACAGAGAACCTATTGTAAGGACACCTCGCCTTCCACTTTCCGCCGAGATCTTGAGGAATTCCTTGTTGAGTGGCGGAACTCAACGCCGCCGCGCTTTGCCTCGACACCAGAGCTAAGAAATGATTTTTTTCAACTCAAGCTGTAACCCGAATATACTATATCCGGGTAGGCAATTCAGCAGAAAATGGAGAATGGAAATCTCTCATGCGGAACGGAGTGTCTTAATACTGGGTTCCACGTTCCCTCTACCTACTCTGCTATGAACAAAAATCTGAAATCTGTATCGTGAAACTAAAAAACACAATAATATACTCTATACTAATTATATAAAGCTGAAATGTCTGTTTGGCCCTATATCGTGGAAGTGGAAACGATAGAGCTCACAAGTATGTAAAATATTATACGTCTCTTTTCTATAATGCCATAACAATTAACATTCTAGTTATATATTTTACAGTTATTTATTTCAGTTCTATATTTACTCGTATATTTATGTTATTTTAAGTCTGAAATTCTAGATTCTTTTATTTTGTTCATATGTTATTTTATTACAAATATATGTTTTTACGAATATTTTAAATGTTTATACTGTTTTTATAGCCATATTAAGAACAGTTAAGTATTATTTACAATTTAATGTGAACAATAATAAAAAATAAATGAAATGGATCACGACTACAGTGATCGAGAAAATCTGTAGATGAATAACATGTTATATTACCATACAAAAATAATATATTTTTTATATTTTTGACACTTAGGTACTTTGATTTCTTATGTTGTAAAAATGAAATAAGCAACAAGACGAGTCAACTTAAAGCATTTAAGTATTAATTAGCCCTATTTTATAGTAAACGTTCCGTTTTAACAAACAGAAGGGGAAAAGTAATAATAAAAAGAAAAATAATAAGAAATTTAATGAATCAGTGAACCATTACAATTCATTAAATTCTACCAGGGTAGGAATCGAACATACAACTCCCGCGTATAAGCGGGCGCTGTGCCACAATAGATTAATATCAATTGTGATGAAATCCAACACCTCAAGACTTAAATAGACCATTATATTAATTTTCCAAGTCAATATAGAAGCCGCAGTAGGGCAGGAGCCAACGTACGACTGTAAAGGCGGCTGGTAGTAGGTTCGATTCCCACGCCGGGGCATGAATAAGTCAAATTACGCGGCTAAGTTCTGCCACTCACCAGACTATACATTGTTATTAACAATAATCCTACTAATCTTCATAAACATCTAAATCGCTTTATGCTGTTACATTTTAGTAATGACAGAATAATAAATTCTTCTGTTTCTGTGTTACTGATAACGCACTGACAAAACTAGTGGACTTAGTACAGTCGAAACTTGGCTGATGATGATGTAAGTAGGTTAGGGATTGTAGGGGAGCACTGAGAGAGGATTTCCAGTAACTCCAATAAGGCCGGGAAAAACCGGTATTCCAATTTTTCGTCCTAAAGTCCACGTTAGCTGAGTCGTGTTTATGGATAATTCTTTGTATAATATTTCACATAGTTGTATTTATTTAGTTTAAACGATATGTCAGAGCCATTATAACACAGTATTTATAAGAATAATGCTCACCGTTCACAATCGCAGTTCAAAAGATCTGCACAAAAAAAACCTTGATGAACATTTTAATGTTAAGGAAGTTGTCTCTTTAGTAAAAGCAATATTAACATAATGTTATATTAATTTAATTTAAAATATATTTACAGTGTAAATATGAAATTTCAATAGTAGCATAATCAGCTTCACGCTGTATCCCGCACACAGAAGGATAGGCAGAGGGAACTTAGTGTTAACACTCCGTTCCCCACTTTCCGCTGAATTCTGGAGGCTTTGCGTGTTGGGTGGTGGGTGGTAACTCTGGTAACGAAGTCCGCGTCCGCGTTCTGTTCCGCCACTTAACACGCGAGACATCCAGAATTCGGTGGAAAAAAGAAGATAGAACGTCTCAAATCTAGGTTTTGCCTAGGATAGGCACATTACATGTGTAACTGATTTTTTTTCTAATTCTTGGTACATACCACTAAACTCCCTGGCCGCGGCTCTCGCGATGGTACAGCTCGCCAGCACTAGCACAGTCAGCGTGGACACAGTCATCGTCACTCACCCCTCGGGGCGCTGTCGGCACTGCGGCGCTCGCCCTCGACCACCCGCCTCTTATAACTTTGGCACTTTCTGAGATTTACAGACCAGTTTTTGTTTTACTGGCTGTTTATTTACGTCATAGTCTATAGTTTTAGTGTGTATTGTTGGTACACATGTGTATGGGTATGTGACTAATTATTTAATATTTTGTAATTTTTATCAGTTTCTTACAAAACAAGAAAAAAGGCATCTTTGACTTTCTGTCTTTAAAATTAGGTGAGATGTGGAAAAAAGAGTATCTATCCATAGTTCGTGAAGTTAAAAGTGACATGAAAACCATTTGTACATATTACATATATAACATATTTTACTTCAAGTTTATAAATGATAGATGATGATGAGATGATCTTCCAATATTTATACGTTTTTTTACGTACGTTATTTTTACGTTCAAAGGAAGTCCAAAGTAATAAATATATATTTTTCTAGTTTCGCGATATATTCCTCAGGGTAGGTGGAGGCAACCTGGGAACCTAGGGCCACGACTGGCCTCTAGTATAGTAAACATATTGCTTAGAAATATGCAAGCTTAGTTTGCCAACAAAATACGTTTGTCGCTTCAATTCCTGTAAATTCAAACAGTTTCGCGCTGTTTCCCGGACACAGCAGGGTAGATAGAGGGAACTTAGTATTAAGACACTCCGTTTCCCACTTTCCGCCGAACTCTTGAGGCATTATTTGTTGAGTGGCGGAACTAAATATTTCCTCGAGTGGGGATAGAACCCACTACCAGTCGCGTTTATATCATACTTTGTGCCCTTCCTCCACGACTGACCTCAAAAAATATATTTATAATATTCTGAAATAATTTTATAAGTTAAGTATCGCCATTCAAGATGTGTCATTATATTTGGCAGTAAAGTATCTGCTAACGGGAAATATGCAGAAAATACACACATAATAATAATATTATGAAACTACTATCGATTTCAAAATTATATTTACATGCACGAACGTAAACTAATAGCTACTAAATTATCAATTACAACATTTTAATTACTTTTAATTACTAAATAATATATATATTTTTATGGAATAAAGAAGCTTTAAATATATAGATATAACGAATTATTTCTTTTATTTTGATATAAATAAACAATTACTAGATATGAACTAAAATTATGCAAAAAGCAAACTTATTTTTCTTAAAAAAATGTTAACAAAGAAAAAAATTATACGAAATATAATGCGACGTCAGAAATAATAATAAGGTCATTAAGCTTCCTAAAGTTGTAACGAAACCCGAGTAGGTACTTACAGAATGCGAGGCGGAAGCCCACTCCACACTCAAAGGAACAGTCTTGGAATGACGTACCATATTATTTAACTGATAATTATATTAAAGTACTCGTCGCCGACTACTTAAGTTAAATTAAGTTAAGAGTTCAGTTAAGTTTTATGCCTTTTCTATAGTAATTTCGAGAAATATTCCCTTAGTGGTCCCCTGTACTCCCTTTTTAAGTCTTGGCCTTTTTCTGTTCGTCAGTCACTTAGTGATAGAATACTTTTATATATTCGTATTAGATTGAAAAATATAACAATACCCTCTTCCCTACCCAACCGATGTCGCTGTAAACGCTAATTAACCTTATATTCCAAAAAAAAAAAGTCAGACTCCAAGGCCACAAATTATTATTTGAAATATAAGGTTAAAGTTATTGTAACCAATAAAATATAATAGTTTAATTTAATCGGAATGAGTAATAAGCGAAAAAACAAAAAAAATTAATACATATATACATATGTCACATATTTTTGAAATTTATTATTATTAATATTGAAGGCCGTTATGATTTTTATTATGTGAAATTATGCAATATTAAAAGTCAAAACGTCGTCATAACGCAGCGGCACAGCGTCTGACTGTAGCTGCGAGGGTTCTAGGTTCAATACCCACTCGGGAGTATGATTTATTTCCCTTTTCTCTCTCTGGTTCCGTCACCCAACACGTAATGTCTTAAAATCGGGCCGAGGGTGACGAACGGAGTGTCTTAACTAAAGGTTTCCTTTGGCTATAGTAGGGTGCTATGCAAGTTTGTTTTTTTTGTGCTTCAACAAATGGATTAAGAATTTTCTTTAGCTTTAATAGACACCTTAGTTAGGTTAGGTTAGTTAGGTTGTAAATAATTTAGTCCCTTACAAAAATTGAGAGCAAAATTCAGAAACAACATGTCTGATATATTTTTTAATCTTACTACGTTGAAAAGAATACACATACAAACATTGTAATGCTTCCAATAAAAGACTATAATAAATATATGAAAATGGATGGAATTATTATCAATTGTGTCTCATGTAGCGTAACTGCAAGTCTGTGTACCTAATATTTGACTTCTGCCATTCAATGCAATGCCTCTATGCCTTAAATATTAAAATATCTTCGAGTGGGAATCGATCCCACAACCGTTTAAAGTCGCAAGCTTGACCTCTTGCGCCACCTTGCCTATAATATCCAATAGCAGTAAACCATTAATATAATTACTATATATTTTTTCTGGATTAGTTCATCCTACTATTTTTTTACTTTTTTCTCAGAAAAAAATAGTTTTCAAATATAACTGGTTCAACTTTTTTGTTTTACCTAAACCTAAAATAATTAAATATAAGTTTTTTAATGAAGTTTTATATGTATATACTCGTATATTTAAGTATTTATAATTATTTAACAATCTTTAGGGCTTTGAAGGCGCCGTCGTCGTCAGTGTGCCTCTCGCTCTCGTTCAGATTGCGTTACCTCTAAACTGGCCCGACCACTGCGCGTAACGCCGCTTGTGGACTTACAACTTAAATTTCATTAAATATTCTTAAATATTCTTTATTGAAATAGACTTTAAATATTCTTTATTGAAATAGACTTTAAATATTCTTTACTGAAATAGATTTTTGAAACTAATTACGTAAGAAGTTAAAGCTATAATCTAAGTTCTAGCACTGGTAGAGACGATCTCTACCAGTGCTAGAACTTAGATTATTAAATAAATACAAATTAAAATAGGCAATATTTTTTATTCGAATAAACTTTTATAGGCATCTAATAAAGCTATTAGCCATTAGTTTTTACTTGTATTGTTTTATAGTTAATTTTAGTTGTATATTAATTTATTATCGTAACTACAGGGTTCCTAAATCTTTTAATGTTTATGTCTAAGAATAACGTGAAGGTTAGTAAAAAATATATAATTTGCCATATAAAAAATCTGTAGTCGCCCACTTCCCGGCCGCAGTGAGCAGAAAGGGAAATGAAATGCACTAATGAGGCCCGCGGAGCCCCATGCGAGAGTACCCCCCCACTTACATACGAGTACGGGTGTTACGTTATGTTTGTTTTTATTTCACTTAGAAATACCTGTTAATGAAAAATCTCCTCCTTTTATATAAATATTTACTTGTCTTGTCAGGTCTTTTTTTGGGCAATAAATTGATGACAAGAAATAGATATGAAATATAAGGCTGGAAAATAATATTAATTTAAACATATAAGATTCTATACATTTTATCATATAGCTATACGCCTATATTTTTTATGTTTCACGCTATATCCTGCACATAGCAGGCAGAGGGAATCTAGGAACCTAGTTAAATCACTTCCGTTCTCCACTTTCCGCGAATTCTAGAGGCATTGCGTGATGAGTGGCGGAATTCAACGCAGCGCTTTGCTATTTTACCAGAGCGAGGAAATAAATATTTAATCTCATCGAATGGGAATCGAACCACCAGTCGCGTTTACGGTGCTCCTCTGCCACGACAAATCTCCAAGCCAGACTATTAAATGTATTTAATAGCCTAAATATTTTTTATATTAATAACGGTTTGCTTAAATTCAAAGTAAATACACTATCTACCCGATTAGACGGCAATTGAATGAATTGAATGGACCAAAGGTCCAAAATCAAAGTCCCAATATAGAGTGGTAACTGCAGATTATGCAAGTACTGTCGCAGTAGTTGGAGTATTACTGTTGCTTCAGTGGTCGCGATGACGCCGGCGCGGACGCTCACCCTCGCGCTGATATGCGCACGCGCATTTACTCTCGACCTTAATACAAAGGAACACAATTGCACTATCAGCGATGAAGACGACAGAATATGTAATGTAACTAGATATGGTGATCATGAAGATTTAAGGGTACCAATTGATAAGGTAAAATTAAGAAGTAATCTTAGTAAGGAAAGAAATGATTTGGACGTTATATTTGTTGATGATGATCAGAACGTGCTTCCGTCTGTGTCTAATAACTATGGAAATAATAATAATTTGACAAATATTAACCAAACTGGTGAGCACCGCTGGACAAACAATCAAGGAAGATACATCTCTGATCAAAATCTTCAAAAGCAGATCGAGAATGCCTTTGTTCATAGCGATGACTTACGAGCATACTATCTGGCTGATAGTGAACATCATGGAAAATGGAATGTCAGGAAGGCTTTCGATGAAACTCTTTTCTCTGACATTCCTGATGAAGATATTATTTACGATTTAAGTGGTATGTATTGTTATTTTTATTATTATAGCTTCTCGCACACAGCAGGGTAGACAGAGGGAACGTGAGACCTGCCTGTAACTAAATTCGCCTTAAGACACTTTCGTTCCTCACTTTCCGCCAAATGTTGGAGGTATACGCAATGTCAAATGGCAGAACTGAAAATGTATAAAATTCATTTCCTCGAGCGGGAATCCAGAACAGTAGAACCATCTTTACAGGTAAACTCTGTGCTGCTGCTCTAGGACGACAATAAACAATTTAATTTTTATAAGAACAACCAACACAGTCGGAGATTTTAATAAGAAAGAGATGGAGGTGATAAACACAATTTGTAGAATTTATTATTTATAATCTTCATGCTGTATCCCACATACAGGAGGGTAGGTAGAGGGAACCAAAGGGGTAGTGTACAATCCGTTCCCCATTTTCACCGAATTCCGGAGGCATTGTGTATTGAGTGCGAACCAGAGCCAAACTACTTTTATTTTACAAATTTATTGTTAAGATTTTACTTTCTATTGCAGGGATTTTTAATTTCATTATTATTACACCAATAAGAAAATAAAATAAATTAAAATAATAATTAATAATTTTTATTATGGTTAATTTTGATATTTATTTAATATAGGGCTATTGTGGTCGCATAGTGTCTGATTGTAAAAGGCTACAATAGTACGATGCCACGCTAGTTCGATTCGGCGGAACGAATTATTTTCATTTTCTCGTTCAGGTAAAAAGACAAATCATTATGTCGAAAGTTAGCAGTGTTTTAACATTAGGTCGCTAACTTGTTATATGCGGGATAGAGCTACACATTACTATTTTTAAGTAAATAAAAAAAATACAAAATTAATTAAAAAATTATTAAATATATTTTTTTATTTAAGATGAGCAATACTACGCGATGCCGCGACTGTTCGAGCTGGACGACTACCCGAGCTGCACGGGCTCGCGGGGCGTGTACTGCCTCGGCAGCTTTGAACTCGCTACCACTGGGGAGAACACCTTGTTCAGTGTTATGCAGGTAGGTGCATTTTAATATAATATATGATAAACATAATATTTCGTAGTTTCGCTGGCTTCTTAGGCTAACGGAACCTAGTTAGTTTTAACACTTCTCTCTTTCGAGATACTGCATGTTGTGTGGCGTGTAGCGGAACTCAACGCCGTGTTTACGGCTTGTTAATACAGCGACGTAACGAATATAACCCATTACTCCCAGTGGTAATCGAATGCGCAACTGCGTGTCATGATTTACAGAATGTGCATATTTTATATGAAAAGTATATATAAGAACAACATAAGGATGTAACGCGACGGTTTGGGTTCGATCCCCACTGGAGGAAGTGAAATATTTAATGAAGCTCATTTAATTTATATTATAAATATAAATAGTTTTGATTTATTTTGTTCCATACAACCTAATTTTCTATAGCAATATTAGCGTAAAACGTTTTCAGGGTTGAGCAAGGCCAAACGGAAAGACGGACAGACGTTTAATACATACGAGTACATATTTGTTCACAATATGTAATTATTCTTGTCACAAGTATGTAACGCGCCGCTAGACACATTAGCCCATAGGGGTTATTTCACTCGCTTATTTATACAATTTGAAAACAACTATTAAAAATTCCGTCAATATTTTTTTATTGTTGTTAAGGCATAGGACTTTGCAAAAGTCAGCTCTAAAATAATAATATTATTTTAAAAATATAAAATAAAAATCGTTTCCTTTTTTCCAGTTTTATGCCTTATCTCGTATAAAGCAGGGTAAGCAGAGGGAACCTTGCTTTAAGACACACTCTCATCCCCACTTACTGCTGGATCCTTGAGATGTTGCGTGATGGAATTTTACGCACTTTACTTCGATACTAGAAGGAAGAAGTGAAAATATTTAGTATTTTATTTCTTTGAGTGAGAATCGAACTCCACAACCTGTCACACGCTTGTGCGCCGTGACTGATAAATTTCTCATTAAAAAATTCCCCGGCACAAAGATCAATATGTACTTTCGTTTCAAGTTTTGTCTTTGTGGCGCCTTGCCACAGTAACTAGCCCTAACGCGATGGTTATCAGTTCAATCTTCATATAAAAGAATTACATATTTCTTCCCATTTTTCTCTCTGATAAGACAAAGCGCGGCAGTTTACGGAGAATAGAGAAAACGCGTGAAAAACTACAAAAAAATAGCTATATTATAATTTAAATAAAAAAGAAATATTGTAAATTGAACAATGTTTCATAATAATGTTTATCGAAGACCGAGTGTATTGTATCGGGTTCCGCTCCGATTGGGCGGTGTCCGGGTCGCAGCGGACGGTACGCTGATTATGCGACCGATGAGTAATGGCCGTTGTACATCGGCGCTGTATGGTCGAAATCTCCTTCTTTTAGTTATACATTTTATTTTAATTGTAAAAATGATAACTAAATGAGAGACGATAACTAAATGAGAGACGATCTCCCCACTCGAGGAAATTATTCAAATGTATATTTTCATTTCTTCACTCTGGTGTTGTAAAACGCGGCGTTAAGTTCAGCCACTTAACACTCAATGCTTTCAGAATTCGTTTTAAAGAGACATTGAGTGGCGGAACTGAACGCTGCACTTTGTCTTGTTACCAGAGCGAGGAAATGAAAAAAGTGAAACATTACTGTTGCGCTATAACAGGCTCAAATGGTACTTTAACTTTAATGTAAGTTTGTTCCAGAGGTTCTCAGCTAACTGGGTGGACAACTTCAACCACACGCGCCTGCATCGCGGCGTCTGCCTCACGCGTAGCTGTCCTCCACCATCTCCAGGTGTGGACAGCCTGGATGGATGGTGGGTATCTGGAAATATAGAAAAAATATTGGCGCGGAGGTACAAAGAATGCGGGTTCGATTTCCACGTGGGAAAATCACACATTTATTATTTTCATTTCCGTGCTCTAGTTACGGGGCAAATCGCGGCGTTGAGTTCTGCCATTCAACACGCAATGCCTTAATAATTCGATGGAATTAAACACGGTATCGCTCGTTAAAATTCACTTAACATGAATTGTATTATTCTAATATGTTAGCTATATTACTGTAAAATTTCATTGAAATCCGCTCAGTAGCTTTTGTGTGAAAATGGAACAAACATCCATCCTAACAAATTTCAGCTTCACGCTGTACACAGCATAAGTGCTAAGACACTTCGTTTCCCACTTTCCGCCGAATTCTGCAGGCATTGCCTGTTGAGTGGCAGGACTCAACGCCACCTAACAAACCTTCACATTTTTAATATTAGTAGGAAGTAGGATAGTAGGATTTTTATATACATATTTCTCGCAGGCTGGAGTCATGTGTCAACGCAAGCATCGTATCCGCATACAACCTGACAGCGCGGCTCTACCACTTGGACTACTGTACCACCAGGGGAGAGGCGTCTCCGCCACTGACCACTAGTGAAACGGCATTCGCAGCTCTCCTTGTACTGCTACTAGTGTTAGCAGTTGTTAGCACTACACTTGATATGATAGTATCTGATGATATGAAGAAAGGTGAGTATTTTGTAATAATTGGTGACTTTGTTTTAGCGTCACGCTGTGGTACACGGTAGTACCGCACACGGTAGGGTAGGCAGTGGGAACCTACTGTTAAAACGGTTTAAAATGTATAAAATTATGAACCGAGACAGGTTATGGTTTCGATTCCATTTGAGGAAATGAAACTTTTAATACTTTCATTTTCTGCGGGGTCGAGGCAAAATGCGTTGTTCACTTCCGCCACTCAACTCGCAATGCCCTAAGAATTCGGCGAAAAATGGGGTATTCAGAGTGTAGTGTTAATATAAGGTTCCCTCTGCCTACCCTGTTGTGTGCGGGATAGAGCGTGAAAGTGCAAAAAAAATGTATATATTGTATTTTCTTAAATGTGTTTATTGTATTTTCAATTTAGACTACGGATGGGCACTATCATGGTCACTTATATCATCTTGGCGTTCACTAACTGCGCCAGCGCAGGCCTCACGAAGCACTAACCTGCTGTTCTTTGACGGCCTCCGTGTGTTCTGCATGCTCAGTGTGATAGTGGAGCACGTCTGCTGGTTGGGCACGCAGGCTTATGTTAGTGACACGAGATATGTGGAGCTGGTGAGATGTTCTTGCAAATTAGAAATTAACATTATTTTACATAGTCTAATGTATTATTTTTTTTATACATTGCGAGGTAGGCAGAGGGAACCTAGGAATCTAGTGTTAAGAGTCTTCATTTTATTAGTTAAGTGACAGAAGTTGACGCCGCGCTTTGCCCCATTGTCAGAACGAGTAAATCAAAATACAAAATACCTATTTAATTTCCTCGATTTTCCTCGAGTGGAAATCGAACCCACAACCTGTCACGTGTACTTGTCCCCTTCACACCCACACTTTGTCCCCTTCACTAAAACTGATAAATAAATGATAATACTTAATTTTAATTTATTGTCATATAGGGTGGAAGAGGACGCGCTTCTTTAATTGAAACTGCATATAGGGTAAAATATTTCAAACCCGGAGCTAAAGAAATTAATCAAGATGCCTCAACAATTTGGACGTAGGATTTTTTTTTCATTTCACGATTTTTCTCCATACCTGTATTTCGTGTCACGCACACATACACATACTACTACAAAAATACTACTAAGCGTTGCCAAACTTCTACTTTTCATTCGTCAAAACATAACCGAACGAGAAAGAACGATATCTCGCGTTCTTTTTCACGCANGACTCGATTTCTTGAATGAAGCGTGTGCGACGTTGCCGCTTTGACAGGTAAGTGTGTGAGTGATAATATTACACTTTACAAATGGCGTTATTTTTTAAAACGATTATTTTATTATTTATTTTGTTTGAAAAAAAAACTTTTTCATTTTTGGGAATTATTTTTTTTCCGAATTATATTAGGCTTTTATAGAGTAGTTAAAACTGTGGTTTCATTTAAAGTGGTGCTTTCAATTCCACCCTTATATAGTTGCAAATAAAATATAAAAAGAATTATATTAATACATAATATATTAACTAGTCGCGGAGAGCCAGCGACGCCATGTTGCTTGCGAACAGCACGGTGATGGTGCAGATATTCTTCCTGATGGCGAGCTTCCTCCTCGCGCACAAGCTGCTGCAGGAACAGCAGGGATCCTCTATGCTGACCTTCTTTAAAATGATGTTCAATAGAATCATGAGGTACTAAATTAAATAGAAGTAAATTTTTATTCGATATTTTTTTTAGCTTCTAGCTTCATTCTATAAAGCAGGATAGGCAGAGGGAACCTAATGATAAGACACTCCGATCTTAAAAATTTGGATTCTCAACTTCTCCTTTCTCAACTCCATGCAAATTCGAGACATTGTTTGTTGGGTGGTGGGCGTCATTTAACCCTTAAATTATTATTACTATACTATTACATTGGACATGATATTTCAAACAGGATAAGCCCCAGCTACTTCATAGTACTGTGGTTTGCATCCTCGTGGTGGGAGCGTATCGGTGACGGTCCGCAGTGGTCGCTGGTGGTGGCGGAGGCTGCCGTTTGCCGTCGCAAGTGGTGGGAGCAGTTGCTATACGTCAGCAACCTGGTGAATACTGACGATAAATGCTTGATACAGACGTGGTGAGTTTGATTGACTGCTATGTAAATGTATTTGCTATGCTATATATATTGCTATGTAAATCTCCTATATAGGAAGATTGGACACAGTAAACCCAAAATTAAAACAATTTTTCAAAGGCAATATAAACAATTTTTAATTAATCTTTGGAATCACTTATTTAGATACTATGGTTTCTATACCATATATAAAAAAAACTTTAAATAAATAACTACATTATATATATAAGGTACCTAGCAGCGGACATGCAGCTGTACGCGCTGGCGCTGGCCCTGACCCTCGCGCTGCGGCGCTCGCGGCGTCCTCTAGCTACCCTGGGGGTGATCGCGATCGTCCTCGTCCTGGGGA
Organism: Heliconius nattereri; assembly: GCA_013403645.1. Classification (NCBI taxonomy): domain Eukaryota; kingdom Metazoa; phylum Arthropoda; class Insecta; order Lepidoptera; family Nymphalidae; genus Heliconius; species Heliconius nattereri. The sequence goes on from JAAIXI010000223.1 coordinate 8,714,551, forward strand.
ACCTGGTGCTGGCATATGTATTGAAACTTGTACCCACTTTTGTTGTTCACAATCCTGAGTAAGTATCTAATTTTATGCTAATTCTTGTCATATATTTATTTTAGATTATATTTTTAAAGGCCAACTGTTGTGATAGTTGACGGTTCTTCTCAACAGAACTGCCTTCCAAGCTAGTGGTGGCTTTCTATAGGACAGATACCACTGAATTTTTTATGTACCTTGATGTACTTTTTATGTACTTGATAGCCCCAATTTTCAATTTGATTTGAAAAGTTATTCTCAGCATGTTTCTCAGCATGCATCAGCTTCAAGTGAGTAGTCTAATCCGTCTCTCAACGCCACAGCGTTTAACTGTAAACGCGACGATTGTAGGTTCAATTTCCACCATGGGAATGGACCACTCAGTCCGCAGTCTCGCAAATTTGCGGAGAGTGGGAACTATACACGAGACACTACGTGAACCTCAGAAATAAAGATGACTAAATATACGCCATGACCAGGTTGATCCGAGCAGCATACAAGGGAGAACCTTCGTTCGACTGGATGTACACCTCGCCTCACAGCAACGCGGCGGGCACGCTCGCCGGCGTGCTGCTCGCGCACCTGCACCACGCCGGGCTGGCGATAAAGTTTAACCTTCTTGGCAAAAGGGTTAGTACGGTGAAATATTGTACCGCCCACTATAGGTTCCTTAGTATTATGTTGTCAGTTAACGGGAACTTTTGGAATTCCTGTTTTAAAAGTTAGCAATGTTAGGTTTGCAGGCGTATCTGAATTGAACAAACATAAGTTGGTAGTAGATTTTTTGTACGATATACTTAAAAATGTCAATTTTTCGGATATTTTATTTGTAATTCTTGACCTCCTGCCAAATCTTTGATTAGACAGATATTTTCATATAAAATGCGAGACAAATGGAACATTATCTTTCATATCTTTTGATTGCGCTACAAGGGACTGTCGATCGGAATATTTAAAAATAATTAAAGCAGCAGAAATCCCCGACTACAATATATTTATAATAATATATGCTTTTCTTCATTGGTCTCATGCAACCTGTACGTACATTTCATGTAAATTACACTCCATATGTAATAGTTCGTCGTTTCGACGTCGTTCATCGTTTTCAGTAAAAGTCTCAAAAAGCGATAACATAAACGAACAAAATATTACTTTGTCTAATTATTATTTAATACCATTCTTAGCTTTTAAAGACCATAGATTAATGTTAGTAAAAGCGCTTATATAATATTTCGTATCAGGCACTTGTATTATACTGTTATTTGGTCCATAAATAACTAGAAAATTTCCATAAATTTATTATGCAAGTTTTGTTTACAAAATGGACACCGGTTTACTCTCGTGAGTGTCACATTAGAAGTTGGAAAAATGCATTTTAAGTAAATATTACACAACTTAGTTTTACATGTCTTCATAATATCCCTTATCTGATGACCCGCATACCTCGTCGGGGAAATTTCCCAAATACCTGATATGGAATTCATGTTTTAATGGTTTTAGATTAATATAAATATATTATGTAAGACTGGTTAATGGTTTTAGATGAATATAAATATATTTTGTATAATTGGAAGACATCGAGTTATAATCCCAATCCGGATATTGAATTATTTTCACTGTCTCGTTTTGGTTAATTAGGGGCAATTATCAATGAACCCAAAAACAATGAATTGAATGAATGAAGAAATATTTTTTGTCTATTTGACGGCTTGTCTGTCACGCCAATCTCTGACGGCTAAACCGATTTCAATTCAGTTTTCACTTTTTATTTTGGAAAATTTGGATGTCTCTTGACATCTAGTGTTTCATTTAAATCGGTTCATAAGTAAAAAATATATCAATATAAAAATGATCTGTTGAATTAGTTGAAACTTTAATTTTCAATGTATATGTAAGTATATTATATTCTGTAATTCAGATTAGTAAAAATGTCACTCAAAATTAAAATAACGATGTACCTATGAGTTACCTAATATCTAAATAAGTGATGCTGTGTTCATTACGAAACGTATATACCGAGCTCTGACATCCCTGCAAATAACCTCCGCTAGACATACACTTTTAGGTATTAGCTATAAATTTTACTTTCAAATATATAAAATGCATTATCTTAATACTATAGACAAATAAATAAATATTATACATGCATTTTTGAAGACTGAAATATTTTTTTTAATTATAAGCCTAAAAATTTCGCTCTAGGTAAATTGACTTTGATTTCATTATATTTTTAATAATTTAACTCATCTATAGTATATTGTTTTTTTTAACTAATCATTAAGTAATTACAATGAGTAATAATTCATTTTATTATTAATTTTGTGTTCATTTAAAGACATTGTGCGTGCGATAGCGGAGTCCAATGTAGTAAGTTAGGAATAGACTAGATTATGGAATTCCTGGCTCAAGTCGTCTGCATTTTACAACATTTATTTGCGCCATATCTAATGGTGTAAATATGGACGAAATAGCAGTCTGTTTTCTCTGTCATCCTGCCACATCTTAAAAAAGTTGAAGTATATCTATCTATATATATAAAAGCGAAAGGTCACTCACTCATCACGAAATCTGTGAAACTACAAATGCTAGGAATCTCAAATTTTGCATAAGAGTTAATCATAGGACGTAGGTGCTCGCTAAGACGGGAATTTGCAATATTCGACTTCTAAGGGATTGTTTTTAGGGTTGAAAGTTTGTATGAAACTTCGTTACTACAAATGCTAGTAGTTTCAAATTTTGTATGGACGTCACTTACAGGACCTAGGTAGGACTAGGAAATGAATAATAACGTAGTTCACGCAGGCGAAGCCACGGGCGGGCCGCTAGTTGCTAATATTTATACTGCATGTTGTAATGTAGGCAGAGAGAGCCTAGAGCTAAGACGCTCCCACCCAATTTCTGCCTGCCCTTGTAAAACCCAACGGCGCGCTTTGTCTCGACTCCAGAGCGAATAAATGAAAATATATTTTTTTAATTTTTTTTCGAGTGGGACTCGCGAACAGTCACACACTCCTACCCCTACGCCACGACTGGCCTCAGTAGTTGTGCTAAATTTATTTATTCGACAGATTATTAAATGTTATATTTAAAAAGCGATTATAATGAGCAAATGTAAGTTGTACTGCGATAGCAAGTTAAATACCACGCTTAGGTATTACGAAACATAATCGCAATTTACCGCAAAATTTATTGTGCAGCGCTCGACGCCGTCCTACTTTAGTGCAGCTTGTACAATAATTGTTAAAATAAGATGTTATAGAATATATATATATATACAATGTCCCTTTCACTGTTGACAAAGAGATTCACGAATCTTGTTTAAGTATAATGTTTTATCAACAATTTCCTTTTGTTGGAGTCAGATTACGTGTTTAGTAAGAATATTGCAGGTCAGGTAAAATTGTTCACTCAACGTTCGCTAGTTACGGGTTGAGATATTGGCAAACATTCAAATTAATTTTGAACAATCCTACTGGCTACTTACTTAGAGGTGAATCCCCATCCTTGCATCAGCGATGGCCTATAGCTAGTTCCCATTTTATTTCTAAATAATCATAAATTCTCAAATATCTGCTAAACTACAAAAATAAAATTTATCTGGATCATAGACACCTGTCAAGATACACTCTGTATAAGTACATATTGTACAAACATATATCTAAAGACTTTTATATACATTACGTGAGCTATTATTATATAAGCACATATTCAATAAACAGTATTTTACCTAATAGTTACTATGGTCTAGGGACGCAGAGGTAGGACAGTTTAGGTTACTTTCACCTCTTGCGCCACTCCGCACGAGGCCCGCGGATGGCTGTCCGCTGCAATTATGCACTGAGAGGTGCATTGGGAAACTCGATAGCATAACTTACTAGTACGTAGACTTCCTTGCAAGCTGACAGGCCATTTTAATAGGGAAATGCAAGATGTTTATATAATGACCGTATAAAATATATTAGTTGCATGCTATTTATAAAATAGTTTGAGTATAGGCCAGCCGTGGCCTGGCACAAGCCAGCGCCAGGCTGTGGGTTTGATTCATTCTCGTGAAAGTCAAATATTTAGTATTTTCGCTTCTTTGCTCTATCAACTCGCACGCCCACGCAGTGCCTCCAGAATTCGGTGGAAGGTGAGGGACGGAAGTGTCTCAATGGGAACGAAGTATCTTTATCATAAGGTTCCCTTTGCCTACCCTGCTACGTGCTAGATACAATTGATACTTAACAAAAGTTATTGGAATTTTCAGGACAATTATTTATATTTTTTATTAATTTATGCAGTTACTAGATACTAATACATTAGTCTACAGATACTTAAAAAACTCTAAATATATTTAGAAAATATTGTACGTACAAGCTTTATGGACAGAAGCGTGTACTTAGATATCTATGAGGTACCATTACGTAATATGTATTAGGTAACCGCCATTTAAACGTGTTATAATGAAATATAAAAAATGGAGATAATAAAAATGATTAGGCCACTGGTGGCGCAGTGGCACAAAGTGTGACTGTAAAATCAACTGGTAGTGGATTCGATCCCCACTCGAGGAGATGAAATATTTATTTAAGTTTGTACTTTCATTTCGTCGCGCTGGTGTAGAGGCAAAGCGTGAGTTCCGCCACCTATCACGCATTCCCTCCAAAATTCAGCGGAATGTAGAGAACGGAGTGTCTTAACACTAGGTTCCCTATGCCTACCTGCTGTGTGCGAGATACAGCGATGAAGCTGAAAAAAGTGTACAACTAATACTATGATTCCATCTAATTTCAGTGGTTTCGGCTTTTGTCAGTCTGGGCGGTACCAGCGACAGTACTGGTAGTGGCTACCTGGCCACACTTGCTGGGCGCAGGCGTGCCGCCGCGGCTAAACGCCGCTGTGAGCGCCGCACTAGAACGACCCGTATTTATAACACTTGTAACGATAGCACTATTTGGTGCGATGAGTGGTGTTGATTGTAAGTACTGAATAATTTCATTTTCTTTTCTATTTCTAGCAGACGCTGTGTGACTTCGATTCGTCGCTTCTGGTCTGTTATCATATTGACACTATTTTAATTCCGTTTGGACAGTGGCAGCGTTAAGTTTCAACATTCATCACCGAAGAACATTTCTGTTCTTGTCTGTTTTATTCTCACAAAATATTGTTTTGGTGGTATGGTATCTCTAAATTATTCAAGTTTTATAACTTATACCTAAGGTTATGAACGATGCTTGTCACTCTAGTTACTATTTTTGTGTACCTTTAATTTTTTTTTCTCTGTTTCTATAATATAATAAGAGGCCGAGAAACACTTTCAAAAGAGGTGGTCGGTGGTAAGTAGGGAACAGAGCGTTTTCACATTAGGTTAATTCTGTCCACCCTAAGAAGCTAGTACATTAATTTATATTCCCTGTTCCCACACCACATACCTCTAAGTACGTATATTTCTAAGAGTAACGAGCACAGTGTTACGTTAGCTATAAAAGTACCTGTTAAATATTTTACTAATTATACTTTTGCTTCAACATTTACATCCATATTCAGTAGATACTATATGCTAGTTAAGTAATTTCCAAATTATATTTTAGTTCTCACTAATATATGCAGTTATTATACAAATAGATTTTATTTTAGCTTCAAGTCGTATCCCGCACATAGTTTTATTTCCACGAGTGGGTATCGAACTCACAACCTGTCGCTTTTACAGTTGCAGGCCCCTGCGCCTTAGCAACATGGCTAGCCTCAAAATAAAATAATAAAAAATAATTCTCCTCAAGCAAAATTTAAGCTTCAATTTTCCATTCTCTCTGAATATATCTATCTACATTTCCTTTAACAATGATTAGCACTATTGTACAATATGTTAGGATACCGGTGCATCTTGTTGCTCTCACATTTCTTAATTCATACCTATATTATAAATTCGAAAGTAACTCTGTCTGTCTGTCTGTCTGTCTTTTACGCAATCAGGGCCAAACCGCTAAGTCAATTGTGATAAAATACTTATACTTGAGGGTCTCGGGATGAACATAGGATACTTTTTTTTCTCATATTTGTGATATTTTTGATATACATATATCAATATATTAAAATAATTATTAATTTGACATGCAATTAATTCCGCCATGTTAATAACAACCGTCGTTGCTAAGCAACGGTTTGCAAAGTTTGTTGTTAGAAAACGTCACCCGAAATGAGCTTGCTTAATGCATCTCTCTATTGGGAACTGAAAATAATTTCATAAATATATTTAATAAATATTCCTATAGTTGAAGCGAGCGTAGCCGCGTCCGGGTCCACTAGTAAATATATATAAATATCATATAATATAATTTCAGCTCCGTGGGCGCAGTGGATGTCACGCGGCACAGTAGCAGCGAGGTTATCGTTCGGTGCCTTGCTGCTACACATGCTGCTCATCAAGAGCTTCCTCGCCACCCGCCTCGCGCCGGTACACCTTGATCGACTGTCTGTGGTAAATAGTGATTTATTTTTTTTAAAGTCAAGCTATATCCCACATATAGCAAGATAGCCAGACACTCCGTTCTCCAGTTTCACCACATTCATTCCCCATAATTGCATGTAAAGTGGCGAAATCAACTCCGCGCTTTTGCTTTTGTACCCAAAACCCCCTTGTGCGCCTATGCCGCCCCCGCCGCCTCGGATTTATGATTACTTATATTACCGCCGTCGAATTGGAGCATGTGGGGGATTATATTTAAACTACAATGATTCTCCTGCCATGGTTAAGTCCTGCGACGTTGTCCATTGTCAGTCACATGGAATGTGTCGTAACTGCCTGCCAAACACCCCCAAATCTTATAAGCTATGAGCGCCTAGGAAAATATTAGGAGCAAAGAATATTTTTTACAAATTAGTTATTTCAAATTATATATTGTTAGCAAACTTGTGTAAAAGAGGGTAAATGTAGGTTAAAAACAGTACAAAAGCAATGGAGTTGTGTCAATCGAGGTTTCTTCAGGGACGATCTCTAGCCTACTCTTGCCCGTCCCCGCCCGGTAATGCTGTAAAGACCATCACAGGTCAACAGCAGTATATTCGAATCAAAACCTTACAACCACGCTGAGTGCTTAACTTACCGGTGTTGGGTTAACAAAGCCTTAAAATTACTGCAGGTTACACAGAAACTTTCAGGCTTTATATAATAACAAAAGTCTGGCTTGGTCCAAACCAAGGGGTTCTTACCGTTCCTCGTTCTGGGGTTATTACAGTAATACTTTTTGCATAAATAATATTTATTTTAGGTTCCGCACCTCAAAGGGTTAAAATGAAACTCTAACAAAAACACTTTTTGGTTGTCTATCCGTCTGTCGAGATCATTTATCTCGAGAGCGCGTGGAGGTATCGTTATGAAATTACAGGAACTTCTGTATGGAATTTACTGCGTAATCTAAACCGACAGGATACGCTCGCGGTCTACAGTTGTAAAATTTGCCACAAAATGAAAAAAAAAATCCGAAAAGTTAATAAATTTTCTATAATATAGTAAAAAACTATTACAAAATTATATTTAATTACGCTACACTGCTAAGCTTGTTAAAAATTAACATATAAGTTCTACTTTCCGTTGACAAACAATTCTGTAATTGGTGCTGAGCCAGTTTCTTGTATTTTTTTTAAGATCTTAAATATAAAATTATAAATATTCAAAGAAAAAACAACCAATTCATTATTTTATGTTTTATAAAAAGACTCCTATAGAAAATCTAAGAGATATTGTAATTCTAAACACATACGCCTGCACAAACCGCGCGGCACAGGTGGGTACTGCCCGCAGCGGCTGAGTGGTGAGGGCCGCGAGGGGTGAGGGGTGACGCAGTAGACAGTAATCGATTAACAAAGAGCAAAGATCACGTTATATAAGGTTACTTTTGAGTGACGCAGGAGAACTCAGTGTTTACATTGTGTTTATGCTTCTACGCACTCAACTTGATACTACTTAAAATTCAATTTGGATCTACAGGAACACTTACACTGATTTTGCCTAAGATGTATGTATGTGTCATTATAGCTGTAGCGTACAACGATACACGCGAGGGTGAGGGTGGTAGAGGGGGGTGTGGGGGGGGGGGGCTTGCTGTTCTAAGATAAATATATCTGCTAAATAAATTTCAATACATTTAATGTAAGGAGATTATGAGATAATCATATCTCTGGAAAGAGGAACGGTGTGTTCCTTGTTTATTCTTTAGATAACTGAAATAAACCTTACTTAACGCGAAATCGAAGCGAGATCTCTACGAGCTAAAATTTGTTTATTTTTCTGTTCCAGTACATTGAATGGTTTGGTTTCTCCATTCTCTCGTACCTCGCAGCCGTACCGCTCGCCTTGCTCGTCGAGTTCCCCGCGCAGAGACTTCACAAGGAAATTACAGTGCTTTTACAGAATAAATACTATCAAATAAATAATACTAAAATACATGACAAGGTGAAATTGAATTGAAATTTCAAATAGGATTTACTATATTATTTATTAATGATACAACTTGGAAGAGATTGGGCTTGAAAGAGATAGTAATAAAATTCAATTATATATATATATATCGTCGCTTTGCCCAATTTTCCGCGTTCCAAAAGACATTCCGCGTTGAGTGACTGAACTCAAGGAACTTCATATCTCCGAGTGAGAATCGAACCAACATTTGTTGCCTTTACAGACAGACCCACCCCCAATTGCTTAGAAATTATAGAGACATTTTTTTTTAATTGTTCAAACTCTATATTTATCTTGAACTCGAATAAGGTTGCTATTGTAATATAAGCAAATTATATTATTTATGTGAAATGTACTCGACTCTAGTGATTGAATTAAATAAAATGATTTCCTAAATTATTTTGCGCTTTATTGCACGTTTTATTGCACGCTGTATCACGCATATAGCATAGGTAGAGAAAACCTAGTATTGAGACAGTCTGTTAACCATGCACCACCCGTTTTATTGGGAGTTTACGTGTTGAGTGGCGGAACTCAACGACGCGTTTCGTTTGAAACCAGAGCGAGATAATAAAAAATAATTTATGAAATAAAAGATCAAGAACTATAGTAGCCCCACTTTAGCAAAAGTTATTCAGTATTGTTGAACAATTCTAATTAAATAATTGGAATCTTTAAGATGTGGTTGTAGCCGTATCCTTTCATATTTTATATTCACTTCAGCTTGATATTTTCATGTCATCTCTTTGTAAATGGTGACAGACCCAGACGGTTCCGTTTCAACCTTTTCAGGGACGGAACCCTAAAGATGTATTTTGTTTACATTAATTCTGGGAATCAAAAGACAATAAAACAGTCATTAATATACCCCTACAAGGTCAATTATTTAGTGATTAAGTTTGTTTATGCAAGAGTAAATTACTTTTATAATTCAAATTAGTAAAATTGCAAAGCGTTCTAAAAACATAACACATGTACGAGTACTTCTTATAAAATAAATTAAAAAATAATAATTATACAGGATGCAACGCGATCTCATAGGGAGTGATGGACTGCACAAAAACCATTGAATATACAAAAACCATTGAATATCCATCCATAAATCCATCAGCCTTTTAAAGTCCGCTGCTGGACGTAGGCCTCCCCTAATGCTTGCCACTCCATCTGATCCTGAATATATTTATATAAAAATTATCATTTACATAAAAATATATAGTACTAAAAGTAACTTTTCCTAATTAACTGAGGTACTATTTTTTGCAGAACTAGTAATTCTAATAAAATTGCTGTTTAATATTATTCCAAGGTTTTAATAATTTTCACATTATATGTAATCACTACCAGTGGCGGACTAAGGGGAAGGGGGGTCCGCCCCGGGCCTCGGGTCCTGGGCCTCCAAATAGTGCAAATTCTCTTGATCAGATCCTAAATAAGCCTTTGAAAAAACGCATAGTATCTACTAAAAAGGAAGTTTGAGGTTGGAGGGGGCCTCCAATAAACAAATAAGTACAAGGATTAGTGCAGCCTGTACCGTTAGTTTACATTATATTAATTAAAATTACTTTTATCTTTCTAATGTCCATTTAGTTTGCAAGTTTCGTAGTTTTTTACTTCAAGTTCCTTGGGCCTCCGACTTGGGGTTCCGACGTCATTTTATAACACTTTGCGTAGTCACTAACCTGAAAGTGGGGCCCTTCCAGAAGTAGCGCAAAATAAAGGTACATCTCTGTCTGGGAGGATGATTGAGCCATCAAATAGGTTTGGGTGCTTATAAGGGGTCTTAAATAATCTTATGGAATGCTGCTATGGGGCAGCGCTTCAGATATCAATTCAATATTTACCCTCCAAAAAAAAGCCGTGAGATATATTTATAATCTAAGAGCTCGAGATACCCTGCGAGATGTTTTCAAAGATGCAGGTATTCTTACAGTTGCTTCCCAATTTATATACTCTAACATTCTCTTTGTCCGACAAAATATACATTGTCATAGTAAACATAGTGACAGTCATACGATAGGAACGAGAAATAAAGATAAGATTATTGCTCCAAGTTTTCGCCTCCAAAAAGTTAGTAAATCTTTTATGGGTCTGAGCATACGTGTATATAATATAATTCCGCAGTGTATTCTAAGTTTGCCACTTCCAAAATTTAAAATATCTGTCATAAAAATTCTAACAAGTAAAGCTTATTACACTGTTCAAGAATATTTAGAAGATAAACATGTATGAAATTAATGTCCATTGAATGTAATGCAGGATAGCTGATAGCTCTTCTCAGCAGAACTGCCTTCCGAACCGGTGGTAGCTTTTTGTTTATATGTTCATTCGACGATTCGAAAGTGCTCATAATAAGTTTATTTGAATAAAGAATATTTTGAATTTGAATTTAAAATAGTCCATAAATAATATATCTAAAATTATAGCGTACTTATTCAAAGTGGTTTTGGAAGTCAAATGGCAGTTGCTCCATTTAAAAACCGCCATCCACCGCTAATATGGAACGCAATAACGTGTCAAGTACGAACACTGCTTAAAGTACCCAGACAGAAACTCCGCTTTGCAACGTGGAATATTGGCTCTCTAACCGGACGATGCAGAGAATTCGCAGATGTACTTATAAGACTTCTGGTCCAGTGTGCTTTCCTCCAGGAAGCTTGCTGGAAGGGCAATAAGTCCAGCAATAACGGACAGGGTTACCGACTTATATACACGGGATCACCCTCAGATACAAACGGTGTGGCAATAGTTCTTTCTGAAGAGCTTCAGAAATGGATTCTTGAAGCTCATGGTCGCAACAATAGCTTGATGCATATAAGGTGCTGATTGAAGGCGTAACTACAAACTAAATTAGTGCCTATGCGCCGTAGGTCGGCTGTAGCGTGTCCGAAAAAGAGTAATTCTGAAAGCAGAATGAAGAGGTTCTACTTGCTATTCCGTCTACCAAAATGGTTGTTTGTTGCTGGGGAAGACTTCAACGGTCACGTCAGTAAGGCTGCTGAGCCGTATGAACGAGTTCACGGGGGATTTAGATACGGTCTTCGTAATACAGAGGGAGAAAATATTCTGAGAACATATATTGCGTCTGATCTGGCCATCGCGAATACGTTCTTCCAAAAGAACCCTCAGCACCTTATTACATATAAATTGCGTCCCACTCAACTCAAATTTACTACTTATTGACCAGATGCTGTCATATGGGCAGAGTAACTAACTGTAAAGTAATTCCAGGCGAAAGCCTGACGGCCCAACATCGTCTTATTCTGGACTTTAACGTCACTCCGAAGAAAAAAGTAGTCCAAAAATGTAAGCCTCGGGACAAGTGGTGGTAGCCGAATGGACCGATGCAGACTGACTTCCTAGCATTTCTCTTGTATATCAGATGACGGCTAATATACAAGAGCATACTTGTTATTTTATACGGCAGTAAATGCTGGCCAGCACTATCTCGGCACATTCAGGGGCTTCACGTCACGGAAATGAAGATGCTAAGGTGGATGTACGGCGTAACACAGTATGACCGCAATCGTAACGCATTTATTCGAGGTAGTCTTGGAGTCCGTGACGTAGCGGATAAACTTCAAGAGCATCGCCTGAGATGGTTTGGCCACGTTACGCGGATGCAAGTGCCATGCTATATCAGCCCCTGTAGTGAGACCTATCGAACGTTAATGGACTCACCACCAAGGCACTTAAGACCGTGCAAAATGGAGTAGGTTGAGTAGGAAGACAGACCCTGGAAATAGCCGGGATTAATGCCAAGAAGAAGAAGTATAGCGTATTTTGTCCCAATTTTAAATAATCTTTAGGACGTCTAGCAAGAGTAAAGCCTACGTAAAGGGTTTGGTTATAATAATATTTTTTTTACATTTTCTCAAAAACATATTTAAATACGAGCGTTTTTACTTTAACCTAGGTGAGCGTGTATCTTAAATTGGCGTTATCTTTGAAAGGGCCTCACTTTCAAGTTAGTGAGTACGCATACACTCTTACCTACTTATTGGACTATTGATCTTCAAAATTTCAGCTTTACTAAAATGACGTAGGTCTGGGGTCCTGGGATCTCAGTCTATTTTATTTTATACACGGAACTAATATTACTATAACGTGTGAACTAGCTTATGATGATAAATTATTATCTATATTGGAATTAAGTTTATGAATTGAGAGTTTTACATCTAGAGAGGATGATCTGCCTCCACCCGTACCTCTCTATCAAATGGTAGTAATAGAGAATCTCAGTGATCGTACCATTCCTATTTTGGTTTTTATACAAATTCCTCTTTTCTTCCATACGTTAGACCAATTCGTCTTTTTATCTCGAGGGCACGAGGATTTTTTTTGCTAAATTCTACTACATGTACTTTTGATATTTATTATTTTATTTTTCTATCTGTATAAAAGTTTAACTCTAACATTAATTACAAGATGTAAACTAAATAAGCATACACACAAATTTGTACATGAAAAAAAATTGTGATATATAAAAATTTTTGTACAAAAGGGGCCTCATTCAACGACACCGCCCCGGGCCCCCGACGGGGTTAGTCCGCCCCTGATCACTACAAATGCGCCGTAAACATATGTTAGAACAATAGCATAGTTGAGGCGGCTGACTCCGCGGGCGGGTCGCTTGATGTACGCATTAGTTAGTAGTAGAAATTATTGCTATATCTTTTGAACCCGTTTATAAAATAAAAGTTACTGAGACAAAATTTACCAATTCAATTTTTATGGAGTACATATACACTATTCCGCATCCAAGAATAGCCATGCTAAGAACCTTCCCTTTTTTAAAGTCGATTAGAATAATTATGATTATAAATATAATATACCATATAACAAACAAGATATTAATTATTTTCTGAGTGAATAAGAAACCTATATAGAGGTTTGTATATTAAATACATAAATAAAGGTTGCAATGTTTAAATATTTTAAGATTTGTGATTTTTTTCACTTATTTTTCACCTTGATCCAGGTATTCTGAGACAGAGTACTTAAGAACATTTGGAAATATCAACTATCAAGCTAAAATGACTGTGGAATATCCAAATGTCCAATGTACTCCCTTGGAGTATATATGATTATATTATTATAATAGACTAGCCGACCTAGGCGGCTTCGCCCCGTTGTACTATACGAATATTTATTAAATATGTTTATGAAATTATTTTCAATTTAGGGTGTATATTCTAAAAAGTATTAAAACACGTTTTAATTAAATACATATTTTTAAGAGTCTGAATTAAAGATTTTATAATAATCGGTGCCGATTTCAAGATTGTTCCATACAAACTTTCAGCCACTATTTCAACACATTTCACACAGGTTTCCACATTTTGGAAATAAACATTCGTCTAAATGTCACGTTTCTACACACAGTGGTTCAAGCTGTGCGTGCGTCTTACCTCAGTCAGTCTCACCGTCCTCCTTGAACATCTCACCTTTTTTTCATCACCTTTTATATTAGGTATATGAGTATTACAGAAACCATTACAAACTTATATATTTGTAGTTCATTTCATACAAAATAAGAGCACACGCCCGCAAATTAATGCTTGTCAACTTTTATAAGTTATACTTTAACCGAGTGAGTGAAACCTTAAAAATAGATTCCCTCTGCCTACCCTGCCATATACGTGATCCGCGGAGAAGCTGGTAGTTTTTTATAGATAAATAGTAGTCAGCCAACTTTAAATGGTCTAACTACAGAGGACGCAAAAGACCGTACAAAGTGGAGTAGATTAAGTAGGAAGGCAGACCCTAACAAAAGCCGGTATTTATACCAGGAGGAAGAAGAGTAGTCAGCCAACTTTAAGCTGGAAGCAAGAGAACATTAAAGGTCCTAATAATTTTATGGATAAAGATATTTAAATATTTTTTAACAGTATGAACGTAGCCTCGGACCAGTAAGCTAAAGTAATAAATACGCGGTACCTATACAGTATCGACGGTGTAAGTTTGAGAATGACTTCGTGGATCGTCCTATTCGCGTTTTTGTGCGCAAGCGCATGCAGGTGTGACTTACCTAATAAATGTATGCAAAAGGAATATTTGAAAAACTTCTTCACACTATCTTCAGATGCAATTAATAATGAATACTGTTTTGTGTATAAGTATAGGAATAATGGAAAACATAATAAAGATAACGAACAAGCTACACTGAAGATCAGTGACGATGATGTTAACGACGTGATTATTAGTATAAGCGGTAAGTGGAATGTATAGAAAATTATATACAGGTTGATGGGGAAATAGACGTGTATCCCGCACACAGCAGGGTAGGCAGAGGGAACCTACAGTTAAGACACTCCGTTCACCACTTTCTGCCGAGTTCTTGCATTGGAGGCATTGCGTGTTGAAGGGCGCTTTGCGCTTTGCTTTGCTTTGACACCAGACCGAAGAAAATGTAAATATAAATGTAAATAAATATTTCGTTTCCTCGAGTGGGGTTCGAACTTCGAACTCACCAGATTTTACATGCGCGCAATGACATGTACGGATAAAATATTTTGCGTGTTATTCCTCCGACTTTTGGTATTTTTGTATTCTCTGACAAAGTTCGAAAACGTTCACAAATCTCACATGCTGCTATTTTCAATTATTGTTTTTTAATTATTTATATTTCAAAAGATTTCACTTTGTTCTTTTTCGCCTAACTAAGATTCCTGCAACATTTTTTTTAAATTAAATAGTAGATAAACACTCATATATATTTATATAACTTTTTTTTAATATATATCTTCATTTTTTCTTGGAACAAAAAAATATTACAAATATTATATTTTTATCCCAATTTCGTTAGATGAGGATTACTACGCCATGCCGCAGGTGTTCCAGCTGGGCCCGTATTTTGATTGCGAGAAGCGTGGAGGCGTATTCTGTCTTGGGAACTTTGAGCTTTCGCCTGTCGGGGATGTCTCTTTATTCCGTATTATGAAGGTAAAAGCAAAAGAAAGTTCAATAACAAGCAACTTGCTCATCAATAGATCCTTGTGAAATTAGGGGTAATCTACTGTAATTCTACTTGGGATCGGTCTATTAATACTGATAGGTATATTGCCAACAGACCTGATCTAGTGCTAGTAGACCAGGAGGCGCGCCGTCAGTGATGGTTGACATCGCTATCTGACATGATGATAATCTCGTAAAGACAGAAAAACAAAAAGGATCTACATATATAATTTAGACTTAGCTTATAGCTTGGGACGGCGTAATGTGGTGAGGTTCGTCACCGGTGGCTTAGATCCTTGTCTCCGGTCGTCGCAAAAGTATTATATATGGGTTTAATTGTATTTTTTATCCTAAAGTATATTTTGAAATGAAAAGTCTTCCTCTTGTATAAGTAAAGTATTATAGTGATGTATTGAAATTTATTTCTCCTCCAATGTTCAGACTACCAAACAATTATTTACTCACTTTTAATATATTTATTGTTAATTCTTCTACAGAGCGTGTCAGAAAACTGGGCTGACTTTGTGAACCACACGCGCATATACCGAGGAATGTGCCTCACATGCAGCTGCTCTCTTTCTCAGGATTCTTCACACGAAGAATGGTAATATTGATGCAGTTCTTACGTAGTACTAAAGTTACATATGAAATACTGTAGAGTAGGTACTACGACCGTAAAATACTCCGTAAAATAAGCGATAACTTTGTTCTTCAATTGATTTATAAAATGTTGTAATATTGTAGGTACCTAGATAATATACCTATATAAAACATGGAATTTAATTATTTTCTATTTAATTGCTGATAACGTGAGTTATGTATTGATATTAACCGTCGCTGTTAACATCAAGAAGGAGAAAATTGTCAATTCAACTACATATTTTTTTGTTGTATGTATGTTCACATATTTGTCAGTCAATTATCACTAGATTTTGGTGATGCTTTTGTTCGTTGCATTGCATCGTCTTTCAGAAGTGGTCCCATAAACATTGTATTTTTGGTTCAGCAATTTAAAAAAAAACCACTCAGTTCAATCTCTACTGAAATTTCTGCGAATAATTTAAGGTTTCTCGTTATGAACAGTTTGTGGCTTATGTATGTTAAATAACCTTTATTTTATTTCTATAACACAAATCATTTCCTCTGTTTTCCCAGGTTCGAATCATGCGTCAATGCAAAAATGATATCAAATTACAACTTGACAGCGCGCCTCAATCACCTCGACTACTGTCAAGAAGGACCAACTCCTTCACCACCACTGAGTACTAACGAGAAAGCTTTCGCTGTATTCATAATGTTATTATTGACGTTTACCTCTATCAGCACTTTTCTTGATGTGAAACATTCAGGTGCTTCTAAGAAGAGTGAGTGTTTGATGAGTGAAATCATAAAAAGACTTTTGAAATTTTTTTTCAGCTTCAAGCTGTATCCTGTATGTAGTAGCAAGGTAAGCAGAAGGAGCCTAGTGTTAAGACATTTTGCTCCCCACTTTCCGCCAAATTCTGTAGGCATTGCGTGTAAAGTAGCGGAACTTAACGCTTTGCCTCGACACTAAAGTAAAGTAAGAAAATATTGAATATTTAATTTCCTCCAATGGAGCGATCCCTACATGGATAGATGAACCAACATCCTGTCACAACTGACTGGCCTCAGATTTTTGGGGTAATATTTGACATTGTCTTGGTGCAGATACATACGTGTCTGTATGATTGTTTCATCTTCCTTACTGCCTACTATTTTTCTGACAGCAACTACATATTCCAGATCACCGCTGGGCCTTATATTGGTCACTATCGACCTCTTGGAAAGCTCTGGTAGCGCCTCCGCGGACGTCCCCGAGGAGAGACCTGCGCGTCTTCGACGGACTTCGTGTGTTTTGCATGATGTTCGTGATCGGTGCACACGTCGGGATCAGTCATCTTGCATATGTTGATGATACGTCTTTTGAACGTGTAAATTTTATTAAAAGAAACTTGAATCTTAGCATTTATACACATTGCATAACATTTTAATTTATATATAAGTTTTATAGCCTTAAACAATTTTTGAAGATTTTTGGCTACTCTTGTCCGTTACATGGAAACTTCGCAACGCACGCGAACGTTTTTGTGTAACTCCTTCATATTCAATAAATAATTATAGTTAAATCACTATTATTCTAGCAGTGATGTACGTGGTTGGGGAAATGAATCAAAAAACTAGCTATACCACCTAAAAATGCCTATTTTTTTATTTATATAAATTTTCAGTATCATCATACTTTGATCACCATGCTTTTGGTGAACAGCACTTTAGTAGTCCAAATATTCTTTATGATGTCGAGCTTCTTGATGGCGCAAAAGTTGCTGAGAGACAAAACGCAGGAGGCCGCTGTCCTCATTTTCTATAAAACTATGCTTAAAAGATGTATAAGGCGAGTTGAATCTGATAGACACTGAATAAAATAATAACCGAGAATTGTGATACAAGACATGTTTTCCACTCGTGTTTTCATTTTACTCACTTATTCATTTATAAAAATATTTGTTAGGTCGTTGATTTTTACACATTTTAAATGAAACTGAATTGAATTAATCGCGTTTATTTCATACGTGGTGGTAGACTAACAAAAGATTGGTAGTAGCAGATTTAGGTGTTTTGTATTATTATGTACGTCAATGGATTAGATGGAGATATTGAAAGCGAAGCCAGTAAACTAGAAGAACGAGCGGGGGGGGGGACCTTCCCAATTAGCATAATTTGTTTTATATTTAATTATGATGATTATCTAATATAACAAAATGTAAAGAAAATTTATATAATTATAAATTTTAGGCTAAGTCCAGGCTACTTCCTAGCTGTGTGGTTCTCCATGACGTGGTGGGATCGTGTCGCCGCGGGACCGCTCTGGCCGGTGCTCGTGGGGACGGAGAAGGTGCGCTGTCAACGAAACTGGTTGTTACAGTTCACTTATCTGGACAACTCTATTAATATACACGAGAGATGCTTGGTACAGGGATGGTGAGTATTGGAGGCTAATATTTACATATATTACGTAGGTATTTTGATTAAATATAAACATGTACAGACATTTTGCAGGTATACATTGAGGCCGACGTAACGCAGCGGCACACGGGTATGACTGTAACGCGACGGTGGTGGGTTCGATCCCCACTCGAGGAAGTGAAATATTTATTTACGTTTATACTTCCATTTCTTCGCTCTGGTGTCGAGGCAAAGCGCGGCTTTGAGTTCTGCTACTCAACACGCAATGCCTCCAGAATTCAGCAGAAAATGGGGAACGGAGTGTCTTCACACTAGGTTCCCTCTGCCTACCTGCTGTGTGGAATACAGTGTGAGGCAGATAAAAAAAATGTAAAGATAAGTATATTAATCATGTTTAATAATCATTATGTTAACCCTTCATTCAATATTTAATGATTCCAGGTATTTGTCGGTGGACATGCAGTTCTACGCCGCGTCGCTCGCCCTGACCTTGCTGCTACGGAAGTCTCGTCATGCAATAAAAATATTGAGTACTTTACTTACAGTCGTTGTTGTCGCTAATTTGGTGATGAACTACGCGTGGCATATCATACCTAACTTCCTAATACATAATTACCAGTAAGTTTTTTTAAATTCCCTATTTCACGTTACTTTTAGGGTTCCTTATGTCAAAAGGTAAAAACGGAACCCTTATAAAATAACTTTGTTGGCCGTCTGTCAGTCTCATAAAAACACTTGCAGTAACATAGAGATTAAAGGCAACTGCTAAATATAGTGCCGGCTTTTCTTAGCAGAAGTGCCTTCTGAGCTGCTGGTAGCAACATGCTTATGCGAGTAGTCCAAAATGCTTGCAAAAATCTATTTCGGAAACCAACCTTATAGTGTTTTTATTTCACTTGTTGTTTTCTATTTCACTTATTGTTAGATGAAGTTGAAGGAAGAACATTACATTTTAGATCAATCCTGCAGATGTACAAAGGCAGCACCTCCATGAATATGTCCTACAGGTCGCTGTTGGGAAACGCCGGCAGTCCTTTAATAGGACTGCTGCTTGCGCACGCGCATATCTCACGCACACCTGCTAGTGCCACTGACAGATTAATAAATAATAAGGTGATTTTATTCCCTTCATTATAGTTACAATTTCTTTATGTTGTTTCGTATTAAATATCTAATAGTTTTTTTGAAGTGAGTATGATTTTCACGCTCTTTCGTGGTCACGATTTGTTACCCTGCTCTAGTAAAATATATTGTAGCATACCCTTCTATACACCAAGCAACCTCACTAAAATAGGCTGTAAATTTCTCTTAGTTTCTCTCTTACCACTTATCTCTCTCTCTTACTTAGGGCGGAAAATCCGTGTAGATATTTTCCAAATGACTGTAATATATCAGACACATAAATTAAACATGCTTTCTGTGTTTCTTACAGATCTTCCGCACATGTACAACGCTATCCCTCCCCGCGGCCCTCCTGTTCGCGTGCCTGTCCCCGGCGGCGCTGGGCGCGGGCCCGCCGGCACGCGTGCCTGCTGCTGTACTTGCTGGTTTCGAGAGACCGATGTTCGTATCTCTTGTGGCTTTGGCCATGTTTGGAGCTATTAATGGCGTGAATTGTATGCTTTGCGAATATTTCTTTTTCTTTCAGATTTTATTAACCATAATAAAATTTGTAAAATATTTTACTGTGTGGTTAGGGATCGAATCGAAAATAACACAAGTAAGTCCTGGATATTAACCTAACATAATGAATGACTAGCGACACGACTGGGACCTCGCTGGTGCCGAGAGCGGTGTTAGTGTCACTTGTGGCTTTAGCTACGAGTATGTTCGGAGCTAGTATTAACTAAGTATGTGAATGCTTTGCAAATTTAGTTTCTTTCGGTTTTATTAACTATAATAGAATTTCTTAACTATTTTACTCTACGGATAGGGATCGAAATAAAACACCACCACACACAGCAGGGTAGGCAGAGGGAACCTAGTGTTAAGACACTCCGTTGCCCAATTACCGGCGAATTCTAGAGGCATTACGTGTTGAGTTGCGGAACTCAACGCTGCGCATTGCTTCGACACCAGAACGAAGAAATGAATATATAAATTTAAATATTTCCTTTCTTCTTTACGTGAAGGTCACGTAAAGACTACTCCAGTATCTTTGATATAGTGTTTTCGGAGGTTAACCGAGGTCTCACCCTACCTCTCTTACCACTTTTCCACCATAAATCTTTTTTGCCATTCTTTCATCACTCATTCGTTCAACGTGTCCAAAGCAGCTGAGCACATTCTTCTTCATTGTCACCGTGACACCCTCGCTAATACTTGCCGTTAGAACGAAGAATAGCGACTACGATCAGGGCCAGGGACCATATTCTTTGCGAATGTGACTTTGTGTGTAATGTTCAATGTTTGCTTCCGTGTACATTAAGTATGTAAATTCCTTAATAAATATATATGACACAATAGACTTAAGTTATGAACTAACCTATCCTAGAAGTAGATTAAACTAACACTTTATGCTTATGTACTTATACTGTATACATTTTGTTTTCAGGCGGTGGCTTATCTATTGACCTTCCATCTTTACACCGTTAATCCAATCTTTTAAGTATCACTTCTTTTATATTTAACTGGTCAATTTTCATCGTGTCCTCATTCTACGTGACGTTGGCAAATAATCTGTGCTGAACTGGCACGACTTAAAGCCACAATGAAATGATGAAGCGGCTTAGAATATCTTCACGTCCTTTAAATTTGTAAGAGTTTTCAGAATTACTAACGAGCCACTGCGAATACTTAAATTGACTACTTAAATGGCGTAGCGAATTATACTGTGTGTAATTAGGTACGGTAAATATGATAGCAAATACTTAGCTATCTATATTTTATAAAAATAAGATACGCGTAGCCATTTTGAAATAATTTTTAATATATTAGATAATTACATTATTTATGTCAATTAAATAGAATTTTCTATTATTATCACTTAATTTTATATAAATTTCATTATAAAAAAATCAGCTTCACGCTGTATCCCGCACACAGAAGTACCCTTCTGCAAGCAAAGGGAACCTAGTGTTAAGACACTTCTAGTTGAGTAGCGAAACTCAACGCCGCGCTTTGCCTGGACACCAGAGCGAAGAAATGAAAATATAAATTTAAATAAAATATTTCCTTTCCTCGAGTGGGGGTCGATCAACCAGTCGCTATTGCAGCACACTGCGCTCCTGCGGCACGACTGGCCTCTATATAATATCATTATATTATAGCGTGGTAGCATTCAAAGTGTTCTAAAACAATAAAACGGCAAATATCATTATTATTAGAATAAAAATCGGTAGAGGATCGAATCATTAGGTATTAGGTACCTAGTGTTATTTAAGAGAGCTGTTATTGCAGAACAATCAGTTTCAGTAATTGTTATGTTGTATATTTGTTGTAGCAACTTCATATATGTATACATATAATTAAAGAAGTCGAATATTAAATCTCAAAGTCACACGCAGTCGGATTAGCAAGGAAATCTTTGATAGATATAAATCAAGCATATTATTATTCTCAATGTTTTCCTCTGGAAGAACTGTATAATGTAATGTCGTCTGTACAGCTCCATGGAGTAGCGCCTTCTCTCGCGCGCACGCGGCGTCCCGCCTCACGTACGGCGCGTACTTGCTGCACTTGTTCTTCGTGGTCGCGAGAGCCGCCACCAAGCACACCACCACGACGTTCAGCTTAAAGACTATTGTAAGATTTCTTATATTTTTATCCTTAACGATTTACCACACCTAATTAGATTTTTTTTCTTCACTCTGTATCCCTTACGTAGCGGGGAAACAGAAGGAACCTGACAACTTTGTGTTAAGACACTCTTGTCTTGCTTTTAGCAACTTCCGTCACCCACTTTCCGCCGGATTTCTGAGGTATTGTGTTTCGGGGGACGGAACTCAACGCCTTGCTTTGCCTCGTACAAGGCCTAAAACTATTACTTTTAACGAACACACTTTTTTAAAACTAGTAGAAAACCTGTCTATGAGCAGGATTTAAACATGTAATGACGTCTACATTGCTTCATCGTGCCATATTATTAAGAAGAGTGAGTTTTAATAGCTCCTGTATGTACTACAAAATTGAAGCTGTAAACACTGAATTAGAAAATCACTGATCCTATTAAATTTATATTTAATTTTCTCAAATATTTCAGTTGACAGAATCATTTGGCGTCTCAGTGTGGGCGTACGCGGCGTCATTCCTGCTGGCGATGCTAGTGGAGCTTCCAACGCAGACGTTGTACAAGGAAATCAAGAATCTAGGATTAAACCTAAACTAAGTCATAAGAAAAAAATTGTTAGTAAAAAACTCAACATAATTGTTGAGAATGTTGGAAATATATATTTTATGTACAGGGCTATTGGTAGATATATAAGCAACTGACAAGGGTAATATAGGAGATAATATAGAACGGCGAGAATTTTTAGTTTTTGAGATATTGGCCATTTACAACAAGCGTTTGTGTATATTTCTGCATCAATGTGCACATGTATGAAGGGTACCTTTATTATGACACATAAGTAATTTTTATTATGTATTTAACATTAATTGGTCAAGGTTTACGGAGCAAAAAATCATTTAATATCAAATGATAGCTATTTTATTATTATATACCAGCGGCCCGCCCTCGGCTTCGCCCGCACTACACTAAAGAACAGTAGAGCAATTGCACCGCACACAGCAGGGTAGGCAGAGGGACCTACCCTGCTGTGACACTTCATTCCCTACTTTCCATCGAAATTGAATACTATGCAGACTACTGTACTTTTCACTTTTGCAATTTCACTACTCCTTTATAGCTAAAAATTGATTACAGTCATTGTGGTAACAGTGCGTGTTACTGTTATTGCGATAGTCATGCTAGTGCGTTTTCCCATTCTAGTAGTCAGACTGCGGTGTTTAACCACTAAACACACAGTATTAAAAAAAAAGAAATACTCTTAACACTATTTATCCTTTTTGCTTAACCTGTTCAAGGGAAAAGGAAGAATCTGATGAAGAAAGTATGGACCTGATTGAAAATAATAAGAATGAAAGTAAATACATTGTTTGGTTTGTTGTAGACCTTTATTGTGTACCTGTTGACAGATATCTCTATCCCTAGTCTCACAATGTCCCACGCTTACACTATGCAATCACTCCTTACATGCTTAACATTAGAATATTCTGTAGAATATTCTGTCAGTGTTCCCTATTATTGATTTAAAGAGTTCAATTTAAAAACTTGACCTAACTATTAACCAGGGATGACAGATGTAACATTTCAAATCTAGATATACATACAGATGTAAGTGTTAGTTCTGATATTTATTGTTTATTGCAAGCAACCAGTTCTTCCTACTTACCACTACTCTGTATTTAGCACTAGTGTGTTGAGTTAGTTACACAACATTAAAATCCTACAACAACAATTATCATGATACTCTGGACTCCATATATCAGGCCCCATATCAGATATCCAAAATCTTTTATAGTTGAATTAGTTATGGTTTTAATTATTACTTTTTTTATTTTGAATATCCAATTAAATTTAGAGACGGTTACCGAGTTTCATAACATCCCTGGCATTGACAAAAACTTACAGATTATAAGTGATAAGGAATAAAGTTACTTATATATTTACAGTTTGTTGTCCATGTTCTAAATAAAATTCAAGTAAACCTATATTTTGATATAAATGTTGTATTAACAACCACACTGTCACAATGTGTAATATCAAAACACATCTTATTAAATAATAATCTTTATCTGACAAATGCATTTGGACATTATAAGTATTAAACAAACTGAACTTAAGTTTACTGCAGGTTTATCGTCTCGAAGGTCCCGAGCCACCCTGCCAGCCTCCACGATGCCCTCCACCTCTTCCTCCTGCTCTGCCTCGACCGGCAGCTGAAATTTACCACATAAAACATAAATATAATAAACATCAAATTACTAAATCAGATTTTTATTAGCTTCATTAAGTGTTGGCAGAGGAAACTGTGTCAAAACACTCATTTCACTGCTCCATTTTCGACTATGCATGTTGAGTGGCAGAGCTCATCACTTGGCTTTCCCTTGTTACAAGGGAGAGACATGATCCCCTAATGGTGATCTATCTAACCCGCAAACGTATCATTTACAACTGTAAGTGATACGTTTGCGGGTGTACCGTCTAACTAGACGCCGTGCCCCTGCGCTATAACGATAGCTTCCTAGATTAAACATAAATAAAATACACCTGATTGGATAATTTAGTAAACCAACGTATAGAGAACTATAGATATAAATATTTCATGTTCAGTTTGAGTTTCAATTTAGAGTCTCGAAGACAAACAAATGACACAATTCAAAACAGAAATAAAACCTAATAAAAAACATAGTACTGTTTGTAAACAAATACTGTGCACTGATACAATTTATAAAATTTAGATTACTTTATGGAAGTTTACCTTGAGCACGAAGTATAGCACTTTTCCCACGCCCAGCCGTGGGTTTGTTCCCCTGTCGTTTGAACATGGGCGCATTTTTCAACATATCCGGTAATATAAGGAAACGGATTTTAGATCCTCTAATGTATACATTCTCCAATTGCGCGACTCTTCCATCCCTATAAGTGACTGTTACTTGGGTCATCTGACAATTCATATTATCCTCGGCCTCTATAAGCTTCCCGCGGTAAATTTCGCCGGTATTTGTTTCGCAGGTCACTACATGGCCTTCCGCTTCGTGTAATACTTTAATAGGCACACCGATAGACATCTTAGATTATATATTCACAGGCAATTGTTATAATTAATCTATAATATCTGGATAATTCCAGATGTTATGAGATAAAATTTACGTCGCCAGACGCCTAAATAAAAGAGCTAAACAGAAACACAAACAATGGCGGCGGGCAGTGTGACTAGTAAAAAAAAAATAATAGATGATAAAATTTCTAAAATTTTCATTGTATGTCGATATATTTATTTTAAAATTATAATTAAACGTGCGATAAATCTATTCAAATAAATAAATTATGTTGTAAGAAAATATTAAATGATTTCTTTTGTATTCTATTATTTCAAATTTATAAATGATATCATTCACATTCATAAAGTATAATGTGTAATTCATTTATTTAAGGCTTCTTGATTTAATATAATAAAAAAATGCTAACATTTCGTAGAATGGGAAGAAAATATAAAAGAGAAAACAGATAGCTCTTCTCGTTTTTGTTATATTTTTTATATATTTTTTGCTATATAGCGTGTTTGGGATACCACACATAACAGGGTAGACAGAGGGTTTAGTATGGTTCTTTGACTATGGCTAATTAAGTTGTGTGGATATAACACGAAGGAGATAGACAGAGGCAATCTGGGAATCTAGTTAAGACACTCCATCCCCATTAAGACACTTCCGTCCCTGTGGGTGATTGACAGAACTCAACGGCGCATGATCCTCATTACCAAAACCAGGAAAATGGAATGAGGAATGGTAATAGGTATGAAATAATGCTTCAAAGTTCGTTACAGTAGAGTTTTAACGTATACAAATACACTAGTTGTTCTTTCATTAAAAACAAGCAAGTAGTTATGATTTCACAGGCATTTGAAGTTTGCAATAATTTTAAATGCCGCTAACATCGGGCGCGGTCCGCGTGACGTCACTGGTCTGACAGAACTAGCTCGCTCAGTTCGTCTTCGTTCACGCGCAGTTCGCGCTCTTCTGTAGCTGGCGTTTCACTTCGAATTTAGTTTCGTTTAATAAATAATATATAGGTATATTTTTAAAATCTTTTTTTTTTCACATACATAATGTATAGCATTGTATTTTAAGATATTGGAGTTTTGATATTACTTTGTCAAAAAAACAGTTCTATCCTGCTCGGTTTAATGGCATGTTGTACCAAAATCTTTAGCTTTGATTATTTTTATTGTAGTATCGATACCAGAATCTTACCAGAAGCTTGAATCTCCCGCTTGAAAACGGCCCGACGGAATCTCGCGCGCTTACTTTAAAGGACAATATTTCAGAAACTAATAGACGTATCAAAATAATTCTTTCATACGTATTTTTTGTTTTTAAAAGACAATACGATGAGCCAGAATTTAAATTTAGTGATTATTCTCCATTGTATCCCTTATGGTTTAGTTAAAATTATGTTACATTAATGGGAGTTGAACCCACGACCTGTTGCGTTTATGCCTGCGTCATGATTAGCCTACTTTTCTCGTTATATAATACTAGCAGACTCAGACGGCGTCACCCGCTAGAACTATATGAATAGTTATTAAATATTTTCAGTTTAGGAGTGAATTGTAATAAACTATCAAACACGTGTTCAATGAAATATATTTAAGAGTGTAACTTTCAAACCTTCTAAAAATTGGTGGCCATTTAAAGATTTTTCCATACAAACATTCAACCCCTATTTCATCTCTTTAGAGTTCAAATTTTTTGTTCATATTATGAAAATAAATATCTGCCCAAATTTCACGTTTCTTCCATACGCAAGTACGACTGTGTATGCGTCTATCTATATATTAGTCAGTGGGAACATCTCCTCCTCCACATCTCCTTTTATATATTACATAAATATTATATATATCATTAATTATATAACATCACCATTTTGGTCTTATCGTCTGTGGAACACAAGAGTACTTATATGTGTTCTGTAGATGGAGACAACTGTCAAATGTGCTTGAAGTTTCAGGTTTTACTTTTGCATTTCTATCTAATGAGCTTTTTTGTTTTATTTATTAATACTGACTTAATATATTTAAGAAATGACAAGTACAGTGATGAAAGTAGAAATCGACATTGAGACGTGCTCAGTTTGTGGCGGCGGGGGCGACTTGTTTACACCGGAGGAGCACGACGCGGGCGCACCGCCGATGCAAGTGCCGCTTCGAGCTATGCTCTTGCACGTAAACAATAATAAGGTATAATAATACAATATTTTAAGAAATTTAACATTATATTTGTAATGTTTGATTCTCATACTCTATTGCAGGTCGTTCCTGAAGGTAAATTATGTGTTAGTTGCATTCGACGAGCTATAGAAGCGTATGAGTTTAGTACTGCATTAAGTGCACGTTCGATGCCTCCTTTGAGTGAAAAAATTCGTGCGTTAAGAAGAAGACTTCATGAGTTAACACAGAAAATTGATGTCTTCATAGTAGTAGGTGGGCCAGGGGTTAACTCTGGTGGGGCTTACAGTGAAGATGATATTATTATGGTGGAGAGAGATGCACTGGCAGCCGCAGCCGCTGCAGATGATGAGGATCTGGAGAAAGCTAGAAATGCTTGTGGAGAGACAGTGTACCAGTGCTCAATATGTCCAATGTCTTTCCAGGTGAATATTGAAACTTTAGCAATAAGTGTTGATTTATGTAAATATAGCTGGATACCAATTTAACATTATATTCCGCACAAGACAGGGTAGATAGGTTATTTATATACAGGTTATTTACTATTTATACTTATCACTAACAAGGATAAACTAAGACACTCATAAGTAAAATGATTGAAAAATAGACCCCTTACATACTTTTATGCAGTAATATTTATTTGTTGCACTTCTCGATTTTATAAGATTATTTAAAATTTAAATTGTAGGTCAAAACTTACCATAATGAAATTCAAAGAATCTTGATACACAAGACCAATTCAAACTTGTTGTCTTTTTGACCAATTTTTAACCAGTTCAGATTTTTTATAAAAATAATAAAATATTCTAGCACGCATCTGAATACCGTTCCCACATAGCCATCCACCCCGGCGGTGCGCGGCACTCCTGCTGGACATGCGGAGCTCAGTTCAATAGTAAGGAAGCGTTGCGGGATCACACCACTTTGCATGCTGCTACACAAATATTGACATGTAATTTGTGTTCTACTAGCTTTCAGGTGAGAGTTAATGAGAACAAAGTTAAAATAATGTTTGCTTAAGGCAATTTTCGTCATCTTATTATATAAAAATGTCAGTAGTGTCAGTCCTATAGGATGCTTTGATTGACCAGTGGCCAGGGAGGTGGGATTTAGTTCTCAACAGTTGCTCTTTTAAGACATATTGGATACTATGTAACTTGGCGGGCGATTGTTGTAGTGCAATACTGCCGTCATTACAAAAAAGGGCACAAATAACATTTTGTAAATATCGAGAAAACGAAGTATTTTTAGATTTTGTTCAATAAAAACGACAATAACATTGGTTTTTCGAAAATGTGCAAATGTAAATACTTGCATTTATGTAGTAAGTCTAAGACCATGGCGTTGTAAAGATCTATTTTTAATGTCTATAATAATTAATTAGTTTATTTTTTTCAACTTAACGTAAAAAAATCTGAAATATTATGATTTAAAGACACATATAACCAAATGCGCCTTTTCTTTCTAAAATCTTTGTGCAAACATTCAAGATAGTCAAGATGAAAGGACACTATTCAATTATGCCTTCTCATTGTAATATAATTAGTTAAATATTAGATATTAAATACTTTTGTATAAATGAAAACAATCAGTTGTGAAAAACTAACATTTATTTTAAAAAGCTTAAAGAAATAAAAAAATATCAAATCAATTATATATCTTAATTTTAATTAGGAACCATTAAGTTATTATAAAACCCAAACCAGCTGAGCACGTTCTTCTTCATTCTCACTGTGACATCCTCGCTAGTACCTGGAATTCTGTGTATCTCTTCATTGCGGATTCGATCGAGCTAAGCTGATTCCGCATATCCTATGAAGAGATCGCATCTCCATGGCATTCATTTTACTTTCATTCTTCTTCTGTAATACCCACGTTTCGCTGCCATATAACAACGTCGGAACCAACTCTGCATTGTATACGGCCAAACGCGCAGCTGTGCTGAAGTTTCGCCGTCTCATCAATGCAGCTATGGCTCCGTTAACCCTGTTACGGGCTGCAATACGCCTTTCCACATCCATCTCGTATCTTCCATCTCTACTGAACATATTTCCTAAGTATACCACCTCATTCACTTGTCAATCTAACATTTACACTGACATTGCATTCCGTCCTCTCTTCATTTCTTTCATTATGGCGTAACTTTTTCCAAATCTGCAGCAAACATTAAAGTGTCAATGTACAGGGAACATTGACACTTTAATGTTTGCTGCAGATTTAGAAAAAAATATAATGCTACCCCGAATGGAGCAATTTAAAACTCTAATGTTTTGCACGCGGGTTATTGTTTTCAATCAAAGTTTTGTGCCTATTGGGGACAAACATATACATGGACTGGCTCATTTATATTTCATTAGGAGACACAGGTAGACATTTTGTTCACTTTTTTAATAGTAAAGACTGACAGTTGTGTCTTCTCTTCTACACCAATAATGCTCAGTTGTAAGTATAAAAAAATCATTGCAATTGCCACTAATAAGCCTTTAATATTCAACATACACGCCAATTATGCTTTTTCAATAAAATATTTTAAAAATATAGAAGTGAGTAAAAGTAATATCTCACAATGTGCCCTTTTGCTGCACTATAACTTGCAATATGGTGCAGTAGGCTTATGATATCTCTGATAAATCATGTTTTCCTGATGCCGAATATATATGTAGCTCAATTTTGTAGAAAATGTTAGTTGTGCCTCTTTTCCTTATGACGGCAGAATAAATGGCTGACTGTAAATGCGACGGTTTTGAGTTTGATTTCCATTTGGTAGAATTAACTATTTTGATGTCCTCCTTCTGGTAACCAGATAAAGCTTGATATTGAATTCTTCCACTTAAAAGAATGTCGATGAAAAAACGTTTAACTTGCCTCACCTATACGTCTGTATATACAGAGCGGTGCAGAACTCCGCCGTCACATAGAGGCCTCGAGCACGGCGTCGCCGCGTTGCACGCCACGCTGCCCCGCGTGCGGCGTGCTGCACGCGTCCCGCGCGGCGCTGGCGGCGCACGCGCAGCGCGAGTGCACGCTGGTGTGCGCGCGCTGCTTCCTGCCGGCGGCGGACAGCGCGGCGCTGGCGGCGCACAACCTCGCACACAGACAGGCCGAGCGGTTCGTGTGTGGTTACGACGCCTGTATACTACGGTTTGCTAATAGGTAAGTAAGTAGATTACATATATACAGTGCAGTTGATGTGCATCACGTGTGTACGCGCGTAGATGGTGGCCACAACCTGTTGGTGGTATTGCTTAACATATATTTGTAGATAACAAACACTCAATTATAATAATATTGTTACAATATCAATACTGTAATATACAGCATCAAATTCTTGCGCTTGCATGTTGCAACATTCTTTTACGAAATTCTTGTTAATTCATATTATTAGGGTTATATGAGGTTTCAAAACAAGCATCAGAGAACCTGCAAAAGGGCCTAGATAAAGTATACAAATGGCTGCAAAAATGGAAAATTATGGCTAGTACCACAAAGTCAGTTCAGGTGACATTCGCCCTTAAAAGAGGAAGCTGTCCACCTGTAAAGTTAGGCCTATGTACTCTACCCCACAGTGACCATGTAAGATATCTTGGCCTGCACATCGACCGTAGATTAACCTGGAGGCACCACATGAAATGTAAAAAGCAAGAGCTTCAACTAAAGTACAATAGCCTGTACTGGATGCTGGGAAGGAACTCAAGACTTTCTATGGATAACAAACTTCTAATCTACAAAGTCATCCTAAAGCCCATCTGGGCATACGGCCTGCAACTATGGGGCAGTGCAAGCGACTCCAACCTAAATATAATCCAGCGCCAAAACAACAAGATCCTAAGAACAATTGCAAAAGCACCTTGGTGTATAACAAATAATGAAGCAGCTAAGTCTGTCAGCTAAGTACAAAGAGAGGCTAATCCATCACCCCAATCAACTTGCTCGCCAACTCACCATGAACCATTATGTGAAGCGATTAAAGTGACACCATATCCTAGAGCTAGAAGCCCGCCATTAGCACTGGGCAGCATATGAGTTGATGCATCCGATAGGATGCCACTCGGCACGACAGCATCACAGAACAGATTCGCTCATAGTCACAAGACTGATTGCAAATATACACTAAGAAAAAAAAAAAAGAGGTTTAGTTAGTTTAGAGCAAATTTTTTACTTAGCACTGGTGGTGAAGCCAATGCTCTGAAATTCTGACCATAAATGACGGGTTCTGGAAGTGATTTCCTATCTCCTAGCCGGGCTTTCTTTTTGAGCCGAGTTTATTACAGTCTGCGTTGTAGCTCGTTGCTCGGTGGGTCTTAGGAAAAGATGGTAAATCCTATGGAACTTCAGAGAATTTCCTACTGAACAAAATTGATTAAGTTAAAAAAATAATGTACTGTAAAAAAATATTTTTCTTAATTATGCTACTACTATTTTATACTCACACGAACACGCACACATACGCATACACACCCATACGTACCCACATACAGTGCTCAGATGTTAGATAGTATATATGTTTATGTGTGTATGTTCTAGAGGTGATCTCTTGAGCCACATCCGCAAGTGTCACGCGGGCGCGGTGGCGGGCACGGTGGCGGGGGATGAAGCGGAGACGGAAGCGGATGTCCCGCCGCCGTCAACTACTTGTGAGCAGTGTGGACGCATGTTAGTATCATATATCGAAATAATAGTGGTTTTTTTTGGCTTATTAGATTTGATTGTGATGAGTCATTCCATGGTTTATAAGTTTTCGAGATAATGACCACTGTGTGGAATGGTAGGTATTTTATCTTTACTTTTGATATGGAAAGACACTAAAATACTCCTTTTCTCATTATAATTTTCGAGTGGCGGATCTTAATGTCGCGCTTTTTTTTCTCATCTGAGCGGGGAAATGACAATGTTAAATAATTTATCAAAATGGTTAAACCAAACCCAATAAACTTATTAAAATTAGACTTACAGTAAAGATAAATTATATATTCTTTTTTATTAGTCAATTTCGGGAAGTTAAAATTGCAAATTAATAGTTATTTTTTATGGGGATTCTTACAGCGTTATGTAAAATATTTTATGTATCGAAGTAATAAAAATATCAATTCAGGTTTTACTTTATATATGATTTCAGGTTCGGTTCCGTCGCCGCCATGAAGCGTCACGCCCGAGTTCATAGGAAAGAAGTGCCGCAGGTTATTTACAATGTTTTTAGCTTCTTGCTTTATGCCGCACATGGCGCAAGTTTTTTAAAAGTTGTTTTAAAGTGTAAGACCATATTAAGGAAAGTCAGAGTCGAATAAAGTCAAATTCAAATTAAGGTTTGATACGCAAATTTTCCAGGAGGAACCTGAATGGCACCTCGAAGGTGAAATAGAAACACTAGAAGGTATGGAGGTGGAGGCGCTCGACGCGGCGGAGGGCGACGTGGAGTACCTCGAGGTGGAGGCCCTCGACGACGACGACAATGACAAATAGGGGAATTGTTACGTATGCAATAAGAGGAGGACAAGTGAAACGATAGCCGGTTGACAACGCACTGCTTTATTCTAATTTGCTACTATCCTTTATAGTGCTGGGCGCAGCTAAGCACACATGCATATACATATATAACATTTACGCATATTTTTTTGCTGACATAGACGTGTCGACCTCCAACAAATTCAATGGTTCTTCCATATTAACAACAGGCGGATCTAATATCCATTTTTTTTCTTTATTCGGTCTAACGTCTGTAGCTGCGCCGCGTAAAGTTAGACCACAGGCTGCAAGTGTAAAAAGATAGGCAGTAGGCTCGAAATAGATTTTTTTTTGCTCATACCTATTTAATTGTTTATGTTGAACTACTGAAGTCTTATTTGTATTCGCAAACCGAAAAAATATCCCTCCTGGCCACAAGCTATTGTCCATAAATAATGACAGCTTACTTCAGAGTACAAAAAATTTAAACGAGTTGTAATCCCTAGAAGATTTCATATTAATTTTTGCCAGTACTATATTTATCTGTGTCTGTCTTTATGATACATTCTGCCACATCACATTCAGTATTTTCCTTAGAAATTCTCGAGTCGATTCCCGAGTCTATACTGGCTGTACCTCGCATACCCCTAAACCTTTTCTTCTTTTTGTTAACACGAATCACCTTCGCCATTTAGTAAGCCCGTTACATCAGAGCATGCCATAGCAGTTAAATTACATTTACGCAATTTATTACTGAGTTAGTCCCCAGTACGTTCAGCATTTTCATTTTGCATCGCTGCAATATTGGCATATAACGCATATTGATTATCAATAACCTGTTTTTTCCTAGTCATCGCTTGAGGACTCGACGCTTTGTGACTCATACTCGCATGCTGATTCCCTTTTCTCGCTTATTGCATCAACTTTTAGGTATACCGTATATAATTTTTGCTTTTATTTGATGTAAAAAAAGTTCAGATACTTGTTTTGAGTCTCCATTCGGCGGCGATAAGTATATGTTTATTTAAATTCCAATCTTTCTTCCTAAGTTCGGTACATAATACCTTCCAATCCTTTTCAACCATACCATATACATATGTTATTACATTAAGATTAATGGTCTATTTCCATTCCACGTTTTTCATTGATTCACAGATTTTTAGAAATGACATATATGTATTATTTTGGAATATTGGCAAAATCTGATTATTCATAGTAGATATAACAGAAGCTAACTCCACAGCATGAAAATATCCTTGAAGTAGTTCTTTTGAGGTGATATTATCCTTTACTAAGTTGGTAATAAATATTAAAGTTTTATGGGAAGTATGTAATACATATTTGTTTTTCTTTGTATGGAATAGTGTTTAGTAATTAGAAGTGGGATTTGAATCTGCGACTTGATAGTGTATAATAAAAATATTATTTTTAACAAAACTTCAGACTTTTGTGTTACATAGGTAACTAATAGTAAAATAGTTTGTAAATATTCAAAGAAATATAGTTTTATTAATAAATGAATAATTTGTTTTATTAATAATACATAAATGCTTGTATGCCTGATTAATAGTAACAGCAATGTCACTATTTATATTTTTTCAATACCTACCTAAATTGATGGATAATTTGTCCTTGTAGTAAAAAAATCAGCTTCACGCTGTATTCCACACACAGCAAGGTAAGCAGAGGGCAGGATGGGAAGGGTCACCTAGTGTTAAGGCACTCCGTTTCTCTGGAGGCTTGTGTGTTGAGGGGCGGAACTCAACGCCGCGCTTAGCCTTGGTAGCAGAGCGAAGAAATGAAAATATAAATTTAAACAAATATTTCATTTCCTCAACAACACAACTGGTCGATTTTACAGTGCACATTTTGGGCCCCCCCACCACGACTGAACTGTTCTTGTAGTAGTGAGAACTACTACGTAAGTACGAGATTACTTTATTACAATACTAATAGCATGAAGTTAAAACATTAATGTTTTGATAGTACACAAATCTTAATAATTATCATTTAAAATGTTATAAGTTACATGATTTCGAAACATAAAAAACAGAAAAACAAACAAATAATATCTTTCTTAAAGGATAAATAAAACTATGTATACAAACAGTAATATTTTTATTACATGTATAACAAATTAATGTATAAATGTACTAAGTACTAATATAATAGTTATTGCAATAATACTGCGACATGAATTAGAAACCAATATTAGTTAATTTAATTTACATTGGGGACGATAGATTATGTTCATTATATGGTAACGAAAAGTAAAAAAAGTGACTTCGATTTCGAAAAAATTAAGTTTAAAAACAAAAAAAACCTTTACACAATAAGACTCGTTCGAAACTAAAGGCAGGGCCTCCAAGAAAACATCTCTAGGTACGCCAATAGGTGTTGAGTTTCCAAATGGATAATAAGTAGAGAACGGGGAATTTGACCCTGTCCTCTGCTAATTCATATATCGATATTCGGGAATGTGAATAAAAATCAGAATTAAGGAGGTCGCGGTTTCGATTTAATAAGTTGTATTGTGTGTGTGTAAGTTTATAAGTTAACTTCTATTTAATATTTATGTATATCACAAAATTATGGATCCTTAAATTTGAAGCAAATATCTTTACACAACAAAGTGAGACATACATATTTAAAAGTTTAAATTGATACAAAATTATGATACCAATCAAATCATTGTCTATTTTCCGGTTTAGGTTGTTCCCTGCAGATGACGGCAACTCTCCGTCTCCGCGGAAGCGCTTCTCCGCGCCACGCGCTGTGCTCTCCGCCCAGCACCGCGTGAGAAAATTCGTAGCGAGCTACACCACTGAAGAATGAAACAATATTGTGAGAAAAACTACCAATACAAAATTGAAATAATAGCCATAAGCGTGAAAATTATAACCAAGTTCACTATGAAGGATAAGTGTGTTTGTCGATATTGCTATTAAAAATAAATGGGTGCCAAGTTATTGTTGAAAATTAGGATTTTATACATTACGTATTATAATAAACGCATTTAAACTCATTAAGTATCCACATATAAAAAAAGGCTGAGACTGGAGTGTCTTCGGAAACTAAAAATATATATCCCAACCTCATAATATACAGGCATCTTCGCTGTAACAGCGCGTCCAACGCCAGCTGCGGGCGAGCCTCGTGCGTCAGCCGCATCACCGCACTCGACGCCAGGCAGAGACCAGCTATGGTGTCACCGCAGAACTTAGTTAAACATTAATAAATAAATACTTTATAAATAGACACATACTATATGTATATAGAGAAATCACACATTTATATGCTTAGGTACGCAATCTGGGAAGATCATCAATCATGATGATTTTCATTCATTCTATTCTAATAGTGAGAGATATAAGTCTTCTTCTTCTTCTTCCTGGCATTAATCCCGACTATTGCCAGGGTCTGCCTTCCTACTTAACCTACTCCANAGGGGGGGGGGAGTTAGGACACCATTCTTACGGACTGGATGAGGATGTAAGAGTGGCGGCTCGAGGATCCGGGGTCGCGTACCCGTATGCCCACAAACAAATATCGGACAGATATTAGTCAGGACATCCTCTGGACATAGTGAGAGATATAAGTGATGAAGCTGCTAAAACAAATATTTTTACTTGATACTTATAGCGAGAGATATAAGTATCAAGTAAAAATATTTGTTTTAGCAGCTTCACGCTTCTTTCGCATAAAAGGGTGAACAAAGAGAGAGACAGAACTCACCATGATCTTACCGCCTTTTTGTAACCATTGAATCCATAACCATTGTGATAACCAATTGCTATGGTGACCTCCTTTTTTTTTATAAATAACATTTTTAAACAACTTTTTCTTTATAGTTATATAAACACAGCAATATAAATTTTCACTAATAAGAAATATAAATAAGTAAATTCCTCCTTACTCTAACAGCATCAACATGAGGTCTAATATGTCCTGCAGCAGCTAAATCCAATATATGTACATGAGGCAGGAGCTCTGTTGTCTCAGAGAAAGCAATTTGTTTCACTCTGGATATAACTGTTGCATTCTGGTCATTCCATTTACTTCGCTCCGTTTCACGGTAGCCTTCGATTGCCTGAAAGATTTTTTTACAGATATTGACAAGTATCAATAAATATACCACAACAAATATTTTTAAAGGCCATTGTAGCACAGCTAACTTTAAGCATGAATGTTGTTCTTCGATATCCACATCCACATATGGTCTAACCACCGAGGACGTAAAAGATCGTGCAAAGTGGAGTAGGTTAAGTAGGAAGGCAGACCCTGGTAATAGCCGAGATTAATGCCAGGAAGAAGAAGAAGAAGAAGAAGAAGAAGTTGTTCTTCGATATCCGTTTGGAGGAATGTATTATTTTATTTCTTCTCTCCAGTAATAAGACAAAGTCCGGTGTTGATTTTTGATAAGTTTAACAACAGATAAGTTTGTATCTGTCTTAAAAATATTTTAGTTTACTTAACAACACTTAATAAAATCCAAAAAATTTAAATATATATATATATATATATATATATATATATCTGTATATATAAAATCGAAAGGTTCACAAACTCATCACAAAATCTCAGAAACTACAAGTGCTAGGTAACTGAAATTTTGCATAGGAGTTCTTTATAGGACATAGGTGCCTGCTAAGACATGGCATTAATAGTTTGTATGAAACTTCGTTAAGTACTTCAAGTACCAGAAATATGAAATTTGGGCATGGACATTTCTTATAGGACGCAAGTGCTTACTAACGAGAATTTGCAATATTCTTCTCCTAAGGGGATGAAATAGGGGTTGAAAGTTTGTATGGATTTTTTTAAAAATTGTCACCGATTTATATAAGATTTTAAATTTAGACTCTTAAAAATATTTAATTGAACACATTATAACTAAACTGACAATATTTTCATAAATATATTTAATAAATGTTTGAATAATTCAAGCGGGCGAAGCCGCCAACTCTACTAGTATAACTCTACTCTACTAGTATATATATATAATTATTTAAATTAGAGAACTTCATTATTCCTAATATTAATATGACAAATATAATACTAAAAATTTATTCTAGTATAATGTTTGCAATTGTTTGTGTATAAAATAGAAGATAAAAAAAATATAAAATTCCTAAATAGTAAAACAAAATAAACAAAAAACATATACAAAAAATAAAACTTACATTATCCCAATGATCAAACTCATATCTCATTCTCTTCAACTGTGGCTCCACTTCAGCTAGCAACGCGGCCTCCTCCTCCTCATTTACAAAGTCTGGAAATATTCTCATGTGCTGCAACACAGCGGAACGAAGGGCCGAGTCTTCATCTGTTTTCCAAGATGGTAAGATTTCTATGTAACTTGGATCTCCTGGGAACAGTAATGATTTACCTTAAAAATAAAAAATATAAACAAGTAGATGTATTGAGTTATTAAGTGTTAATATTTGAATTGTGATTTTGTCTATGTTATTAATATCAAACTATTTTAAAAAATAAAATATTTTTAAAATAAAAATTAAAACTTATCATTTTGTGCAACAGCACAAATTAAAATATTTTAAAAATTAAAATAGTTTTGTGTACCTACATTGACATTTATATTTTATAATTGTATAAAATATAAATGTCAAATTTTATAATTGTTACAAATTTTATAATTATCAAGTTGCAAGGGCACATTGTTAAAAGAATATAAGAAGGGACAGTGTTAAACATAAAAATAATAATTTATTAAAAGATAATAACTGGCACTAAAATTCCAAGCATATATGTTGCCTGTATTATTTTAGTAATATAATAATCGAAACTTTTATTACCTAAAGTCTTTTCAGCATCCACTTTAGCACTAGAGGCGTCCACACTTAAATTTTTAAATAAAAATTGCAATGACGTTTTGATTTTGTAATTTCGCAAAACACTAAATGTTAACAACCGCATTATTATTGATTTTCTAAAACTTTGCAAAGTGTAACCAAAGGTAGTTTTATTTCTTTCAAACAACTAAGCTAAGTAATAATTATTAAGTAAATTAAAAATAATAAAATGCAACGCTAACCTCAAAACAAAATATTTTGACATTACCTGACATTGACAATCAGCTGATAGGAAAAATCCTTATTCTTTATCGCCATTGGCTACCGGCCAATACACAATTATTTAAATTTTATATTGCATTTTAATAATAGATAATATTTTTATAATTATTTATATTTCTTATAATATAAAATATCACAAATGGAAATATCTAAGTCAATATAATGTTATATATTGACTTAGATATTTCAGTACAGTCATACTTTTAAAGGGCTAAATATGATTGCAATCTGTTTATATATAGGTGAATGCATTTAAAGAAACAAAACCCAGCCAACCTTATCTCAAGTTATAGAAATTAGAAAGACTCCTTTTATTTATATAATACTTATACCAAACAGTGTCCTATAAATGTGTAAAAACATAATTGGGCGTATTATTTGGATTTTGGACGTCCCCTGAGGTAGCTGCATCTAGATCTAGGTCAATAGGTAGGTCGCCTAGGAATATGGGCGCACTATATGACCTAATAATAATCAATAAAGTGCAATCCCCGGGTAACGGGGGCAACAACCAGCACTGCTGTCGCTTGAAACGTTACAAAGTTATATGAAGAGACTGTGTTCATCATGGATAGTTTACCAGATGAAATGTTACTGCATATATTTAGTTTTATGTCAACTTATGAAGTAAGCACGGTGCTACCCAAAATTAGTCGTCGATGGCAGCGACTCATCAACCGTACGGTCTTGAGGATCCGGAGGGCGGTGGACCTGGACAAGCTGCATGAGGGTCTGAAGGTAGTGGTAGTGACTGATAGGGTATCGCTGTTAGGTGATGCGTCCTCGCTGGTCACCTGCATCGTGGTCCTCTCGCCGAATCTGGAGGAACTCATTATTTCCAGGGATTATCCTCTAAGTGAGTCTTTATAAATACTCTAAATGCTTATAAGCTCAAATTAAAATCCCCTTAGACTTAATATAATAATATCAAGTCTAAGAATAAAATTATCAATTTCATGAAAGACCCCATAATTCATCCTGGAGCGTGATAACAATATGCATGATGATGGATCAAACATAGTCTGATCTATCTATTTATTACTTCTATCATGCAATATAGTGTCTAGTGTCTCGTGCGGGCATCTATGACATAAGACTGAATATTTAGTCTGCTAATGGAAAATATTTATTCTGCCTCTGCAAAATAACATTTGTAGATTTTGTAGTTATTGTTATTAATTTTTTCAATTAAGATGTTTATGATAAAGGCAAGTCATAATAAATAAAGATATCTTTATTTATTATAATTTGTCTTTGATCTTACCAACATTGTTAAAAAATATATATCCATAACAATTGTATGTATCATTTTCAGCTGATGAAGACTTCAGATATTTAATAAATCTGCATCATTTAAAACACTTAGATGTATTTTCAAAAAAGAAATGTGTAGACAACAACACCTTTATAAATCCAAGCATCACCTGCTTAGTGATCAATGATCCTATCAGAGTTGGCTTCTTAAAGAATGTGGCTCAATCAAACCAGCTCCAAGGCTTTCACTTATTTGGACGGTGCCAGTTCTTCCCCATCGAGGAAATGATGAACTTCCTTCAAGCCCAGGCTCCTTATTTGAGAGATCTCACCCTTAGATGTCCTGAGCTAACTGATGAAAGGTGAGAAAAAATATATATTAATAAAGTTTTTAAAGCATTATACTTCTTCTTCAGGTCATATGATTCGATTAACTCAAATTGTGGTTTGCCAATGTTTAGCCACACTGATTGTATTATCTGTTGCCATGGTTAGGTCGACAAATGAGCAAGCAGACAGTTTGGGCAAGAGAGCAAGTTTGTTAGTGCCATTGTTTGTAGGTTGCCGCCGCAGTCACATGTTGCTTGATCCTCCAAAGTGTATCCCCATTTTAGGATATTTTCTTTGCATCAGCCAACTTGGCTGCGTAATCGATTTAACAACTTTCATGTTGGCCACTGCAAGTGATGTAAGCACTCTGGGGGTAAGCACTCTTTGGGAAGGACATTGTCTGTAGGAGTTGGGTTGTTTTTCCACCATAATAATTCAAGATGTATGAAATGAGGCATGTATATGTATATATAGGCAATAGAACCCAAAACAATTGTTTTTTAATTTTGTAACTTACTTGTTTGCCTGTGCCCTTATGCATGCTAATCTCTGAATTGGCTCAGCCAATTTGTATGCAGTTTTCACTATTGTATTTTAGCAAATTGCTGTTAGCATTGAGTGTTTGTTTTATTCAAAAAGTTATATCAATATAAAGTATTTTATTTGACAAAATTTGCTTCATAATAGCTGTTTCATTGAATTGGCTGAAACTTAAGTATTCAGTGTATGGATTGTCAATATTGTCAATGTAGTCTTCACTTGAAAACTGAAAACTGAAAACTAGTCTGTTTCAAAATAAGTGCTTATACTTATTTGAAGGATACCGAAAGGCAAATAAACAATTTTATTTTGTTTCTCTGCTTGTCTTTCTATTTGTCTAGGTTAATTGATTATTAAGGGAATAACACTGAAGGATATAGGGCTATTAGTTAACAATAAAACATCTGTTTGTTATACCTGGCAACCCATGGTCGCGTCTAACTGAGAGCTGGCAACCATTATATTTTCTATTCCTTTTATAATTTTTTTTCAAATGATTTTGGGATCATTAAAAAAACATTTATCTATGTACTGGAATAAATTGCGGTATTATATTATTTCACAAATAGTATACGAGTTTTTAGTATACGATTTAATACGAGTTTCGTGTTTTGTGTAGCTTTGTGCTAGAATTTACTTTTATATTTATAGGTAAATAAGCACTAAAGTATATTAAAGTATATATATATATATATATACATATATATTATGTATATAAGATGTAAATATATAAGAATAATTGTCCTACTCACAGGTACCAGATTATAGGAGGATGTGTGGAGCTCGTGAACCTGCAACTGTACACATGCGCGTTGCTGACTAAGAATGGCGCCTCCTACTTCGAAAATCTGATTAACCTCCGACGCTTACATCTCACCGGGACATCCAGGGTGAGCTCCAAGTAGTAGTGATGTTTCAATTTGTTTTTATATTGTGATTTATTGTTTTAAAATGTCT
This sequence comes from Heliconius nattereri, assembly GCA_013403645.1. Classification (NCBI taxonomy): domain Eukaryota; kingdom Metazoa; phylum Arthropoda; class Insecta; order Lepidoptera; family Nymphalidae; genus Heliconius; species Heliconius nattereri. The sequence continues at coordinate 8,756,523 of JAAIXI010000223.1, forward strand.
TAAAAATAGTTTTCCAGCAGTAACGAGATATTTGTTACTGCTAGCGTTTGAGTTTGATCACATTTTGTTTTAAATTACAGTCGGATAGTAAACTTTATAACTGTGTTTTTGTCAATTGCGTTAAAATGTATTCCTTCGACAGCTCCGACAGCGAGGGATGAGTAAGTTGCTGGCGTCGCTGCCGCCTCACCTCGTGGAGCTCAATCTGAGCTGCTCGCAGTTCAGCGATGAGCACTGCGTGGCGCTCGCTGTGCGCCTGTCCGCCCTCCGCGCGCTTGAGCTGTGGCGCGCCGCCCTCGGGGGCGACGCCCTGCTGCGACTCGCGCGCCGCCTTCCCGCGCTTCAGGAGCTCAGCACTGACGTACCCTTCCACGACCACCACCTGCGCGGGCTCGGGAGGATGCCGCGCCTGTTGCGCCTCCGCTGCCACCGCAGTCCGCGCCCCACGTGCCCGCACCACGCCCATCCCCTTCCGCGCCCCACCTTTAACACAGCGCGCGAGTGCCTGCGCGGCGACAACGAGGGGCCCTCCGCTGAACAGTACTACCACTGGACGCGCGGCGTGTTGATGCGGTCCCTCACCAGCCCCAACCCCGACCTCGTGCACGACCAGATCCTCGTCGACTTGCAGGACTTCTGCGTGGACGACTTCCACCTCACCAACCACTATGAGGACAGACCCATACCGCACTGGCACTTGGCGGCGCCGGAGTCCTTGCCGCAACACCACGTGCCCGTGCGCATGTTGGTGCGCAGCACCGCTCCTAACTGGGCGTTGTTGTACGTGCAGAACGAGGGCGACTTGCAAAATGTGGCGCAGTGGGAGGAGGGGTCGGGGACGCAAGTTCTCCCCCCCGGATACACGTTTGTAATAGAGGACGTCAATGCCCCCAGCTCCACCATCATACACAAGATGTTCAACAAGGGCGGCCTCTACCGGCAGCACCCCATCGCCACACTACAACACGAGTACTTCGAAGACTCGCGGGCGGAGGACGAGGTCGATAGCGACGACAACGTTACCAACTTCTATATAGAAGTAGAGGAGGACACGGCGCCCGAAGAGGCCGCGCGCGTGCGCGTGCGGTCGGCCTGACGCGTGGCGTGGTGCGCGGCGTGGTGCGCGCGCGTGTGGCGGCTTTGCTGCTGCACAAAACAGATACATAGACTATAACTCTTTAAGACGGCCCTTAAAGATTTGCATCTAATGTTACCATAAATGTTTCAAATTTAGTCAAACTAAAAAACATTGGGAACACAAAACCACAGAATGTTATTTTATAGTTTTATTTAAAAGCAAAAATGATACATTGTTCAATAGTTAGGTGGATACCTACATTCTACTAACAGGGTTATCACCCATTACTTATCACCCATTACTTATATTTATCATTTATATCCGCGCTAACTTGTGACGTAACAGTTACGTAATGATTTCATAATTAGATGTTTAACTAGCTATGGGAAAGGCTAAAACTATTACCTGTATTGGCCCTGGGCCCTGGGCGTCATGGGCGTCATGGATCATCAACCTTCGCATTTATAAACAATTCTGTCAAATTACTCGAAATACATTTTTATACATTCAACATTTCAATAATCAATTATAATCCAACTCACTCAGTTGGAGTTTAAGTATTTAAGCATACACGTCGTTTGCATATTTGGTCGAAATTTTCTTCTATTTAGATTGTTCGTCATTTCCTAAGTAAATTTCTCTGCATCTCAGGATCCAGATATAATCTTTCTGGGCTAATGACCTAAAATAAGTAATATCTGTAATTGACATTTTAAATGTTTTGAACGTAGCTGAGAGGCCTAATATAAATTGTTCATGTTATTGAAATGAATGGCTCAATTGATACTTTGAAAAGTCAAAGTAACTGTAATGTGTGTCCAATTGAACATCACTGCCATTTAATAGTCGTGTCAAATATATCTCTTGTAGGTTTATATATACATAAAATTAAATTAGGATTATGCATCTCCATTATATAACAGGGTAGGCAGAGAGTACTTAGTGATAAAACACTCCGGCGCCGAAACTCACGGAATCCAACAACGCGCTTCATCTGATGTAGTGAAAATAATTGAAGGACTGAAAAAAATAACAGATGGGCAAGTCTGAAAGGATTGTATCTGTAGGTATATAAGTAAATGTGAAACACTTAATGCATTTTCTTTATCTAATGCTTGATGTTTTAGTAATGTAGTCGGTAGTTCATCGAATTATATATAGTGTAAGCGTGTCTGTGTGGTGCATAGTTCCCCTTTAACGCCTCATCCTTTGCCTCATCTGCTTTAAAATTAACTATTATTATTATTTTCCTATAAAATTATCTTTTTACAATAAAAATTAATTTTAAATACTTCGGATTAGCGATTAGTAACTCTTAAGACTGATTTCTACCTTCTTTTCTTTATGCTGTATTTTCAAATAGACTCTACAATTTAATTATAATTTTATCTAAATTTAATAAAAAATAGCTAAATAGCTCAATATTTTGGTCTGTTTACAAAAATGTGAGCCCTATTTACTGCAAACGAATTTAAGTCTAGTCATTACATATACTATTTTTAAAATATGTATTTTAATATTAGATATATTAAAATTTAATCAAATTATAAGAAAATTAAATCCAAGGATTGTACTCAAAATTTTCTGGGTTCTATCATCTAAGATAATAATTTCAAGTTTAGGTAAAAATTGAATTTTGTCAGTAGGAATATGTCTTACTCAGATATACTCGTAATATTGTATATTGATGTTTTTATTAATCTAATTGTTCAATGTTGCTAGTCACAAGGTCCATAATGTCTAAATTCCTATGAATTACTATAATCTATGTCTGTGTTTTAACATATAGCTAATAGTTTACTTTTAAAAGTTCTGTTTCAGGCAACTTCAAATACTTTATATATTAAACATTCCAAAATGAACTTTGAGTAGAGTTTCGTTTTTCATTATTTTTATATTCACGTATCAGTCACTTTTGGAACTATTTATTGCGTCTGAAGTCCGGACTCAGAAGTCCTGATACAATTATCAAAAATATAACACTTCCTAACTAACACGTAAACTGGGCACAAAAATAAATTAAGAAAGTCTACTGTTTTATCTGTACCAATTTTGAAACTGTATTATATTTATAACATTTATTAAAAATATTGTCTGTTCATTTAAAAATTAATGTTATTATTGAATAACTATGTTCTACTGTGAAGTTATACTCGTATGTAAGAATGTATTTTAGAGGTTTCATGTCTGTCGGTGTGTCTGTCCAGTGTTAATGTCCGCCGTCTCTTTGGAAATTTTATGTGTATTGTTGTTAAATAAATTGAATGTTCAATGTGATTTCGTCTTTTATTTTGCTCTAATGGGCACATGGGACACTTTAAGCAATTGGCATTATGTATATGACTTGCATTATTTAATTTTGATTAAAACTAGTATCTAATAGAAATTTGCAATATTACGAAAAGATATGAAATATAGGTAAAGTTACCGCCGGGCACGAAATAAGCAACACAAAGCGAGACCAGCAAAAATATACATTTTTAGGCTACTGTATTATTATAGCCTTGTACCGCCGCGCCGATCTCAGTCTGGCTCACCAGGCTCAGGCGAGGTCCTGACGTCGGCGTTGGTTTATATGGTAAAAGACCCATTCGAAAGTCTCAAGAATAAGTTCGAATCCCAGAGGAGACGCCCTCACCGACGACCCCTGAGCACGCACCGCCGCCACCAGTGATGGTCGGTATATTTGTAAAAATCTTGTGATTTTTAGTATTTTTTTATAAAAATCCTAATTATACAATCATTTCTATCAAGGTGAGAAAAATAGTCAATTTTGTTTAAAATAACTAGGAATATAATCTTAAGTTAAATTACATGAAAGTATAACATAGATACTAGTTACTAGATACCTGCTCGCGCCGGAAGTGGGAGGTCCCTGTACGCTCCGAGAATTACCTATTTCGAAATGATTGTCCTCCGCGAAATGGTTATGATAACACTTGTTTTGCATTTCGTAGAGTTCCGCACCTAATGCAAAGCCTCAGTAATCCAGCTAAGGTAACGGCCTTAGCAAAAGCTGTTGAGCGTAATGAGTATTTAGCATTTACACATATAAATTAATAAAATTTCACGTATAAAGAGGAATTGATGAGCGAAGAAATGGAAATTTGTGTTTATCTGATTTATTTATAACCTAAGTAATCCACCAAATCTCCCGAAATACACTTCCATTCATATTCGTATAGTTCAATGACCGCTCGTCTATATGTATAAATATCTTAAAAATATAGTATTACCGAGACATTTTTCTTTTATTTGCCTACCAGAGCTAGGAAACGAATATAACTAAAATATAATCATTCCACGTATGATTGTCACTATGTTTACTATGACAATGTATAATTTGTAGGACAAAGAGAATATAAATATAGTATATAAATTGGGAAGCAACTGTAAGAATACCTGCATCTTTGAAAACATCTCGCAGAGAATCTCAATCTCTTAGGTTATAGATATATCTCACGGCTCTTTTTAGGAGGATAAATATTGAATTGAAATCTGAAGCACTGCCCCATAGCATCATTCCATAAGATAAAATACTATGAAAATAGTGTATATCGTTAATAAGATCGTCCTTCACTAACAAATAAGTATACATTCTCTTTGAAACGTACTGACGTATTATTTATTTTCGACATAATTACTTCAAAACCGACGTCACTTATAGATCTTGATATAAAATAAATCAACAAGTGTGGTTCTGTAGTCTGTACTGTGCGACCGGAACATAGACCTCTTGGAGCTTGGGAGAGATTACTTTATTTATTACGTTCTAGCGATTAAAAAAGTCCATTTTAACGTATTGGGATTTGAACCTACGCCTCTTGGAAGAAAGCCCAGGAGTTCAATTTGATAAAATAAGTATTTTTCTTTCCTTAGCTTCGTGTAGAATTACACTTCAAAATTAAAGTTTTAGCGGAATAGAATAAAATAACATAACAGTATGACTTCACCCATCAGTACTTTCCACTCATTTAATGCATATCGCGAGTATATTGGCGGAACTCACCGCCTCACAATGAACCTCTGACCGCCGTGTTTGCTGGAGTACTAAGGATGATTGTAAAACCATTACGCGTCCAACGCGGCAGGATGGGGAGGATGGGGCTGTTGCTCTCGAGGTTTTATGATGCAACCTTTCAAGTTCGCAACCAGACCGGCGGAGTGGCTGTATAACTATATGGTGGAAACGTCTTATAATTACGTTGCATTTAATGCTTGTATTTATATTATTTGTGGTTATGTTGCTTAACAATATATAGGATGGTCTACAAGTCTAGCCACGTCGAATAGTTAAAACATATTTTTAGAATAGTTAAGTAGGTAACAGCTTAACACAAGCAATGTCATTGCATCCCCAAGTGGGGACCGGAAGTATCTTAGCAATAAGTTCCCGGCGCCCTCCCTTCCCTTTATGTGGGTTACTAGAAGCTAAAACAACGGGTAAAATATAACGTGTGAAGTGTAAAATATAAAACGAACATTTGGATCAGTTGCGTAGCTGGGTGCGAGCAGTGCGACCGCACCGGGCATCAAAAGGAAAGGGGCATTAAAGTCGACGATCAATTCTTCTATTTTTTTTCAATCAAGAATCAAGAAATGTACAAGAAAAATGAGAGAATAAAATTAAAAATACAATCTAGAGGCAAATAAAATAAAATGAAGTAAAATATTGATTTTCTATGAGCCTTTGTGGTAGAGTAAGGTGTCAAGAGAGATAAACATTAGAGAAGTAGGTAAACTGCTACGAATAACAATTGAAAGACCCTTTAGACTTTAAAGAACCAAGGACCACTAGAACTCTTGACTTTCATACATAAACATCAGCTTTCCGATTCTGTGCCTAATATTGTAATCCTGCTCAGATTTTTTTTAACCCTCGAAGTGGATGTGACTACATGCGATTAATGACTCAAAAAGCGCCTAATGTTCGTTCTTAAGTTTTTGCAATAATTTTTACCAAAATCTAATGTTATAATTTATATATAGTTTTGAAGCCAAAAACAATTATATATCTACTTTACCGTGTTCTGAAATCTGAAATTATTGTGACCATTTTAAAGGACATCAAGTCCTAAGCTGCACCAGGCAGCAGATACCCTAGCTACGCCACTGATTCAGATATAGTGGAAAATATGCCCAAAAGATTTTGGTATTACAAAGTTTTCATCGTCAACAGTTACTTAAAGAAGAAAGCAAAGAGAAATTTCCCAATTGCAAAAAAATATACTTTAATGAAGATCTACAGGTACCTACCTACGGTCCGACGCGACGTTTATGTTAATACAAGAAAACCTCAATATGTTCCTATTAAGTTTATCACACGTACACGGAACATAAAAATAAGCTGACGTAGTTATTTTGCTCTTAAAATGTCTATAAATATATTTAGAACGCTCAATGCCTTGAACTACAAAATTGTTTACTACATACAGAAGGGTGACCTTTTCGAGAAAACAAAATCAGGATAATGAAAGAAAGGCTGTGCTTGCACTAAATTTACTGAAAACAAATTATATTAAGCTGCTGCTTCTTTTCAGTATTAAAAATGTATACTCATGTATTTTGTTGTAAGTTAAATTTTCACAAAGAAAGTATAAGGGCAGTGTTTTAATGGGAACGAAGTGTCTTAACAATAGGTTTCCAGGTCCCTCTATGTGCAGGATAATATGAGAAATATATAAATGATTAAAATTGAGATTAATCCGGTAATATCAGGATAGGTGGTACCTCTAACATGCGTCGATTAAAGCACCATTACGTTACACATTAACGCTGCGCACGCGCATCGCACTTGAAGTCGCTCGCTAAGGTCACCTCAGACGCGCACTGCATAGCTAAGTTAGTTGAGTCGTTCACACACCAGCGATTTAGTATCTTAATTACAGTATTTTTTTTAGGATATATGATTTTTCAGCTTGATCTTTTTTTATGATCACCGCCGCCCACGACCCCGTGCCACATGAGAGGAGCTGCAGGTGTGTTGCCGGCCTTCAGGGTGGAGATAAACGCGCTTTTTAAAGTTACCTAGGTTGTATCGACCTGGGAATGAGCCGCAGGTAGGCCATTCCACAGTTGCGTGGCGCGTGGAAGGAACTTCTCCTATTTTCAGCTCCACGCTTTTTCCCATATGAAAGGGTAGACAGAAATAATTTAAAGTTTCCTTCTGCCGGAGAGTCGTCACAATCTTTGCGACGTTTCGGGTTGAGCAGTGGACTGTGCGCGTGGTTGTGAAGTGAGGACTGAGGACGGTTGTGGACAAGTGGACCTCGACAACGGGCTTATTCAGTATCAGTGTACTTATTTTTTTACTATTTTAGATGTTCATTTCTCTTTGTGTTAGAAATGTTATGTAAATTAAGTTTTTTTTTTCACTTTGACATTTTGGCGACAAGTACGTAAATAGTTAGTACTTATTTACTTTTTATTGTGTAGTGTGCAGCGTGTCTCTCCCGTAGGTACACTGCAAGGACTCGATATGCTCAGCTCTAACAGTGATTCCGTAACAACATTCCTCTCCGGTTGCGTCACTACTTATTTTACTCACTCTTGTAAATTAATAAAGATAGTGTTTTCTTTACTTTTGGCTTTCCTTATTAATGAAGTGGGCGTACCTACTCTCTAAGTGACGTGACACTATGTCACGTTTTCTCAGTACAATGGCAGACCTGCAGTTTAACTAGATTTTTGATTAAATTTGTTTACATTGCATATATGTCTCACATTATACGCTTGGTAGTAAAAAAAATATTGAATATTGTATGATTTTTTATATTGTGAATCAATCGAAAACACGGCGGTTCTAATGAGAATTAGCATAGTTAACACTATTAGTTCTACTCCGTAGTAAATACGAATATATACTAGAAATAATGAAACATACATTTTGTCAAGAAATTAACGGAACTAGAAGAGAATTTATTACTTCCGCTCTATATCGGAAGTTTTAAATAAAACATATAATTATAAAATTTCTCTTTCATTCCACCTGTTCAATGGTACACGTGGTCACTTCCCCTAAACTGATTCCCATGACATTGTTTTACGGTCGCCATTGTCACCATGGCAGTGATCCCGGCCTCGTTATATAACATCGACGGTTGAATATCATTGTGAGAGATTGTATAATAAAGCTGTCTATTATGCTCATGTGATACATGGGCCGTGCACACGACAGTTCTAGATACCAATCAGAGACGGAGGAAACGAACAAGCGACGTAAGTCAACAATTACAACAGGTGGGCTGGTGATGAGACGGCAGTGGCTTAATGGGAACGGCGCGTCTTGATCTTAGTTTTCCTCTATTCAATAGCTTTTTAAATATTATATAATGGCTAATATTTGAATGTGAACGGTAAGCTGCCTTTCAGTTAGATGTAACAGTACCTACCTAGTACCTACGGTACCTCGACTGCACTACGGAGGTATCATTACACCTAAATGTTAGGTGGAAATGTACTCGTAAGGGTCAACGTATTGTTTATAAGTCCGCAATGTCATTAACATTGCTCATTAGTAAAACGGAAATGTCGCTTTTACTCGCGTTAAAACTAGTTTCTAAAACGCAAAAAAGGCCCATTGTGGCGTAGCGGTGCAGCGTCTGACTGTAAGTGCGACGGTTGTGAGATCGATTCCCACTCGGTAAGTGAATTATTTTTCATATTTTCCCTCTGGTAGCAATACATGTCATTATCAGGTGACCCGAACGCTCGTTCACCTTGTCCTTTTTCCATAAAAAAAAAATATCTTGAAAATCCGGAAAATGGAGAACAGAGTCTTAGCACTAAAATTCACATACGTACCCTCCTAGAAACGGGATACATTCTTAAGCAAATATTGAAAAGGTTTTTTTTAATGGAACTAGTCATATGTAGGTATTTATTTATTTCATTAGTAATATTATATTAATACTAAAAATATATTTCGTTTATTCCATAAAATATATGTATTTAATGGAATAATCATATAAAAATTGGTAAATTATGGTTTCTTAAATGAAATGAATTGTATGAAGTGTCATGTAACCAGATCAAGGGAACGTCTGTACTCGTATTGTTATATCTTTCTCACGGGTGTACTCGCACCAGCATGAGGATTAAAAACTTAAACATTATATTATTAATACTAAGTTATCACACGCCACTGACTGAGGGGAACTAATCCATTAACAAGATAAATGTGAAATGAGAGCCAAGGTCAGTAAGGATGGGCGGTCCAAGTACTCGTATATGGGTGACAAGCTCTGTTCATTTGGGGTAAAATTACTTGTTTTTTACCTACATAATATAAAAATTTAAAAATAATATAAGAAACACCTTACAGTGCAGGTTTACTTGTAACTAAATAGGTTTTGTTCGACGCCTCAGATAATTACAAAGTAACTAAAATAAAAAACCATAATGACATTTTACATGACAAGAGACGAGGATCAAATGAGATATATAAATAGATGTTTTTACTTGTTTTGTGCTTAAAGATACTCTGCTGGCGCCACTTCGACAAAAAATATATTCTGCAAATACAGGTTTACAGTACGATCGGTGCGTCGTGGCTGCCACAAGCCAGCAGCCAGCTGTACCAGCTCTAGATGGTTACGCAGATTTGATTTTGGAAATTTTCCTTATATTTTTACGCTGCAATGTAATATGCGCAATACTTCAGAATAAACCTAATTTCAATGCGGCCACAACACGTCGGCCGTACTGTAGTCTAACAAAAATAAAAAATATGTAATTAAGTAAAAAAGAATGACCTCCCCGCGGCCGTCACGCGTCACGTCGTCCATTATGCCTATTACATACAATACATAGTTGTTAAATTAGCATTATTTCTCTAATGAAGCTCGTTGTTAATAGCAACGTAGTGTGTTAGCTTTGTATAATGCAGGTCTGAATCATCACTGAATTGTGGACACAAATTGCATTTTTTAAGGAAAAAGGAAGGAAATATTAAAAAAATGCAAAGTAGGTAGGTATTCATTTCCACACTGCAATCATTCCCCCGATAGACTGAGATCCCACCGTTGTATCCTGCATATACCAGTTTTATTAATTAAACCTATATTAATGAATAATACATGATTAGTAGAACAGATTACACCTGGGTTGCCTGGAAGAATCCTGCCGCAATCACCTTTAATTACATTTTTTCGTAACTCGTTTTTGGAGAAAATTGCAGTTATACGTTTTTTATATGAATCGCACATCATTTGAAAGATAATCGCATAAGGAATTGGAAAATTAAGGGTTGCCAGCTCTCAGTCTGCCGCAAGTATAGGGTTGCCTGGTTTAAACATGTCACTAAATGTTAATAATTTGCACTCATGTGTTTTTTTAATGAATTATATATCAAATTAAAGCTTATTTTTTTCTGAACACGATAAAACAGGGTTGCCTGGAAAATTCCTGCCGCAAACAGGGGTTGCCAGCGTTTGAAATATTTTATTCCAGTTCCGTTTGACTATGAGAATAGACGATGAATTGCGCGGTCTGTCTTATGTTTTGAAGTAAAATATTATATAATAGAAGGTCAATCTTAATGTTCAATGTTTATTCTAATTGTTCACCTATTAAATGATGATTTTAATCATATTAAGTACACGCAGAAAACTATTTAAAGATGAAATCATCCTTATTTTTCAAGTAAAATAATGAATCTATAATATTGAGTCTTTGCAAAATCTATTTTCTAAATACTAACATTTATTTATTAATATTTATTTATTAATTTAAAAATTTGCATAGAAAAGAAATATGTATAATAGAATTATAATAAACAAAACTAAGTTAGCAAGACAGTGACAGAGTGTCCTAGCATACTGCGTCACCACAGACTTGTTTAGCTATCTTGCAAATTAGTGAACTAATTACGATATATTGTACGTAAATACGTAATACTACAGAGAGGAGCCATTAGCTAAAAGGTAATTCACGATTTACTTAAATAAAGAAATACAATAACTATTAACAGTAATCTCTCCGTCATGGCGCAGAGGCACAGCGACTAGCTCTGGCGGCCTCCTGCCGGTGGTGGTGGCCGGTGTGGACGGCCTCTTTCCTTTTTCAAAAAAAAAATTACTCCATAAAAGGAAAAAGAAGGAAGGTTTAGGCAAGGAAGTCGTCAGTTGCTACAGCATATTTATAGTTGATATTAATCTTCCTCTTAGTAAAGGTTAACTTTTATTGTCATTATTTTTAGCATAATCACCGTCGTCGTCTTTACCTGTCCTTGTACTGTGCTTACTGGCTTGTAAAAATAAGTTATGTTCATTTTGTTAGTTTCCATTGCGGAAATAGTAATTTATGTACTTTCTTTATATACTTAATATATAGTCTAGTCCTGGACAATTATGAGGAAAACGAAAAAATGGAACGAAAAAAAATACAATTATGAGGAAAGACACAATTGCAATGCGCGATATAAGAAAGTAATCAAACGAATTTACAACTGACTGAATGTAATACTGACAACTACTGACATACATATGTAAATGGTTGATATGATACAGTTGATACATTATGTGTATATTCCATGTTCTTACATATATATGTATTACACAACGTCAGTCATGTCAGTCATGTCAGTCTCGCAATAGAGACTAATGAATCTTCACGTCGCTCCACTTATTTAATTGAATATAAAAGCGCACGTAACAAATAAAACGCGACGTCGGTAGTTGAGTGCTTGACTATACTATACACGTGTATAGTGTATCGAGTGGGAGGTGGAGTGGGGGGGGGGAGCGGCGAGTGGAATTGACCTTCATAAATAATTTGGACATATTGGCAGTTAATAGGACTACTTAAATCGATATAGGTATTTATGTTTCTTAAAACCTAATTAACGTGTTACATTTGACCTTCAAGAATACAGTACCGATGATGCTGGAGGAAGGTCACGTCAAAAGCATGAAGACTTCTTGCCATGTATGAAAGACGTTAGCGGAGACATCTTGTTTCCATATAAAAAAAACTATAAATAACTTAGTGGTTTAGTGAAATTAATTATGGCCGCCTTTACGCACTGAAACAACCTCGATTCTAAACGCAACAGATCCTCGATCCAACCCGCAACTACTGCGTTGCTGCAAGGCATTTGGGGGAAGGATTATATTTAAATCATTTTAATTTACCTGCTCAGTACCTGTACACTTCAACCGCCACCTTCTAACAATGTCTGCAAAATTAGGCGAAACGTGGTGCCCTGCTATGTGAAGCTGGAAGAAAAGAAAAAAAATGACATATGTTTTCACTTCCTGTAGTATTAGATAGCAAGTAGGTATAAAACAATTAGATTTTGTTCGTGAATTCGAAGCGTGCGCCAGAACTAATGGAGAGGTCTCCATAGGAGTAAGTAGACTTCTAAGAACTCACAATCTTCGTCTTCAGTCGGATATGTGTCAGCTGCTCCATGATAAGTCGAATGTTCTTCAAACATAATAAACATTTAACATTGTTCCCGAGCTATGTAGATTCTGTGATTATAATATTTAATTCACTTGAAGGCTGTCCCGAGCTCGTATAATTCGCTGTATAATGTATAAGTCGCTTACATGCTGTTTTTGTTCAAAACGACAAGTGGTTATGAATTGTAAGTTTTGTAAGCACTTCGCCCTAAAAAGTTGTCCATTACGATAAGAAAAAATAAATCCCACTTTCGGTCTCTTAATTTACGGCACGGTTGTGTAAGGCCGTGGCCGGTGTTATTCATATATTTTTGTAAACTTCACGCTGTATCCTGCACATAGGGTTGAGGGGGGAACAGGCACTGGTTTTTCCGCCTACTCTCGTATTAGGAGGGGATGTATGAGTCAAAAGGTTAGTATTATAATGTGCCTGCATTAGATATGTAATCAATTTCGTATTTAAACGAGCATGGCGCAATCAAGAGTGAGTGGTGAGTGAGGGTCTCGACACAGTTCCGAACAATGCGTGAAAGTGAACAAAGCAAAAAACACTACACAATAACACTGTCACTAGGCGAGTGTGGGCTTGAAGCTTACAGCGTACACATCTGAAGCTTATACTAGTATATCAGCTATATCACTAATTCATTTAGCGTCACGCTGCATCCCGAAAGAGAAAAAAGGCACTCCGTTCCTAACTTTCCGCCCAATTTCCGAGGCATTTCATGTAGATCAATGGAACTCAACGCTGCGCTTTTTATACAAAAACAAGCAAACAAATCATTCCTCAGAGAATCGAATCGAATCGAACCTATAATAGTAGCATTTACAGCTGCGCCTCGAATACCTCGTAGTATGTTTTCCTTATATTACTGTGTAAGTGTTATAAGTAATTAGCTTAGTCAATGTTTCTGGGATATATACTGATTAAGAATAAATCCACATAATGAACGCGAAGTTATATCAGTTAAGTTAAGTAATTAGTACTCCAGGTAAATATTCTAATAAGGTGCTTCCTAATCTTGTTATCTTTTAATTATTTACAAAAAAGAAAAATATAAAAAATAATATATATCTCTTAGTTTTCTATCAATTTAAATGTCAGCAATGAGGCTGCGTGTGTGCCTGGTGTGTGTGCGTGTGGTGACGTCACCGCTGCGACATTGTATTGTATTGACAATATCACTATCACCGACTCTCCGCGTCTGATGCCTACACAATGGTGGACCTTTGTGAAGCCACTCTCCGTTGATAGTGCCCTATACGTGTAATATGTAATGATTGAGACGAATACCTGACGCTTGATTGTTGTAAAATTATATATGTTATAAAGATATACATTATACATACTTATGTGAGCATATTAGTATGTATATTCTCATTCCGAACAATCCTTTTCATCCTTTATATATACAGTGGTTTTATCTCGCATCTACCAGGGTAGCCACACATCCCACATCTCTCAGGGTACCTATTGCGTGTTGAATGGCGGAACTCAACGCCGCTCCTCGACACCAGAGCAAGGAAATGAATATATTAAATTTTAAATTAGTTCGAGCGACCATGGACTCCGTAACAGTCACGTTTGTACACGCCGGTACCCTGCGCCACGACTGGCCTTGATAACAAATAATAATATAGTATATAATTAACTTAGCATTACAGAACAAAAAGTGTACTTCCAAGTGTAAACAACTTCCACGAACTTCAAAACCTTAAAAAAACTTCACAAAATTTAAATAAGCAAGTGTAGTACAGTACAGTACAGTACAGTACAGTACAGTGGAAGTAACGAGGCGAGGTTGGCATTTGAAGTCGCATCGAAGAAGCAAAGTAGTACATTGCGCTTTCATGAATTGGATAACACACAGTATTTGAAATTACATTCATATTTGGATTGGAGTTGGATATTAGATACTTATATTGAGATAAATTAAGGAAAGATGAATTTGCATTTTAAATTTATTTTTTGGATTATTATTTTAAGTGTAATCGGCTTACTAAAAGCTCGAGAGCAAATATCTCTTTTCTAACGGATCTAGTCTTCTTATATACGGGACTATCTTATCCCAGTCCAATTGGTTTTTCATTGAGTGTATCTGAAGTTTTTTCTATAAGAAAATGTGCAAATACTGTATTATAAATGAGAATTGTTAGAAGAAAACAACGCCAAGGATGCCGACTGCCATTTACTGTCCTAATTATGATGCAACTCTTGCGTAACTGCAGTAACAGAACGAGATGCGACAAACAAATAGCCAATAAAATATACATACAAAGTGGAAATACACGCTAATAATGCAGTTATGACTGCATTTCGCGGTCGTACGGTGTATTTGATTATTTCTGTGAGGTATGCTTTAAGGATTATAGTTTTCTCGGATTCATTTTATTTTAGATTCACAATAGTGAAAGTAGCTGTGTTATAAGAGCGAACAAATTAAAGTAAGAATTTTAATAAATAATTTTTAATTTTATTAGGAAACAGGAAATGAAGTCTTTAAAAGATAAAATGGCATCTTGATAGATTTATCAGATATAGTCGTAAATCCTAACGGTGCAGCCCCCTAGGAGGAGGTGGGAGGGGAGAGCGCGCAACTGGAACATGTTTAGATAATGCGAATTGCGAAAGTCAACTTTAGGGTCCCGTTACGTCGCTCCGGCCTTCGCGGTCACTTTGTCCATCCTCTTAGGACTAACTGTAAAGTTCCACCGAGCAGACGAGCGTGTGCATAGACTACATACTAATATGTATGAACTTTCAGAGAAGCTTGATTGCAAAAAATGCATAAAGTCAAATATGTTTTTAACGTTGCCAGTCATGGCTCGTGGCGCGGCGTCTGACAGGAAATGAGACGCTTGCTTTCTTCTAAAAACATGAACTGCAGTGTTGCACTCTGACACTCAATAATATAACGAATCTTAAAGTTTCCAATGAGTGTTACATGTAACACCCCTTCTGACGACTGACTGAGAAATGAGTGAGGAACGAAGTAACTTAACACTAAGTTCCCTCTGCCTACTTTGGTATACGCAGGATCAATGTTAAAGCTAAAAAATCTTTCAGTGAATCTATTAATTCTATATACACCAGACAAATAAAAAGCTGATGTGTTGTACGTTGTCCGTCCATGTTTATCTCAAAATTTATTGCTAAAAGCAACAAAGAAAGATTTAATTTGTAAATATTTATCGTTCATTTGATTTAGAAGTCCTCTCATTACGCAGTTCCCAGAAGGACCCGCGCTGGCAATTATCCTTTTCTCCGTATCCTGAGTTTTGGTTTTCAAATGTGTTCGTGTTCGTGGTCGCATACATGGCTTAGATAATGTATTACTTTTACAGGAATTAGCTGTTTTTACAATTATTTATTTGTATGAAGTTTTTACCAGAGAGAGAAAAGAAAAGTGTAAAATTAAAGTGAC
Source organism: Heliconius nattereri (assembly GCA_013403645.1). Lineage (NCBI taxonomy): Eukaryota > Metazoa > Arthropoda > Insecta > Lepidoptera > Nymphalidae > Heliconius > Heliconius nattereri. The sequence goes on from JAAIXI010000223.1 coordinate 8,772,431, forward strand.
CGGTCACTGAATTCTGTTTTACCTTTGTTTTTAAATATCATAGAAACTAAATGTTTGATTAAACAAATAATTTAGTATAATAAATTATTTGCACTTATTAGATCATTCGACACTTATTTCAATGCCATACGCCACCACCGCGGTGTCCGGTGTCCGGTGTCAGTGTCGGTAACGCGACACCCGCGACTACCGACACTAGACACTACTGCGGCTTCACTTGTTGAGGAAGTGTTTTTATGATACTATTTGTTTTATACTTTTATTATTACTACTTTATATCAAAAAAATCTTTTTTTTTATCTTTAATTGCACGCTGTGCCGAATGTTAGATTGAAGAAAGTAGGGTTCGGGAAGAAATAAGAAGTAGGGTTAAGACACTCCGTTTCCCACTATCCGCTATATTTTCAAAATATTGCGTGTTGAGTGACGGAATTTAACGGAATCGATAATCGCAAGACTGAGGATGTCAGAGAGTGCTGTGCCACTACGCCAAAATGGCTCCTTCTTCTAAAAGTAATACATATTATATTAGTATTCATACATTTAGTCTACTAGTTAGTCTGTGGAAACGCTAAATGTTTATTACCACAAATTGAAATTAACTAAAACTTAATTGCAAATTAAAATGGTAATTTAAATTGTAATTGTAACAACGAAGAATAATTCTGAAATTACAAAAGCAAAAACCATAATACTAAAATAATAATCTAAAAATGTCTTCATATGAAAGGTTGTCTACGTTTATTTTTGGATCATTAATAATAAGTCGGTTTGTTATTGTCTTTTTTAGTTTGATATTAATACACGAAGTGCTCGTTGGTTAGGTGACAATCTCCGCTCGCCTCTCAAGGTCGGCTTCATGTGACATATTGCACTTATATGCACAGATATATTTCACCAAAATCTCAATAAGGTTATATGAAGAAATGCAAAGAGTATAGATACTTTCACTGTCAGTTACACTAGATTGTGGATTCCTGGTGTTTCTGCGGGATCGGGGTTCACGGACACAATCGTAATGATGTTTATTGTTAAATAAAAAATGACGTCATTCATATCTTCATCATATCTACTCGAGTCCTTTCAACTAGCGTTATTGAAAATTGTCTCTAAGTACCTACTTAACTACCAAATGTCAATGTCACTGTTTTTATCTTTTCTAAATAAAAAAATAATCGTGCGTATGACTTATATAGATATACTTTGAATTCTTACGCTATACTCGTATGTACGCTAATGTATTGAAACTGAGATGTTGTAGAACTAATTAATCTCAGGAACTTGTACTGGTTTCAAAAAATATTTTTGTGCTAAATAGTTCATTTGTCGGGCGGTTCGGGCACTTACAATTAGAATACTATTTGTGCCATTTCTGGCTTAGTTATTTCATCATAATATATGACATGAAGTGCACTAGTAGTAAGGACGTTCGTAAAACATTTCCAAAGAAGTCTATTTTCAGTGTTTTATGATGATACGCACTTGCGCCGGAAGTGCTCGAACGGCTGCAGCTGCAGTCGGCCTCGCCTTCCTCGTGTCCACTTCTTCTAGTACTTTAGTAATCATTATTTTCTATTTATATTTTTTTTACTTTACAAAATTTTCAACAAAACAAACTTTTTAATTTAATTCTCTCTGTCCGCTACGTAAGGTGCGCGATATATACCGCAGTAGATAAAACACAGAATCAACAATCACGGAATTGTTAGTCACTCTACGTAATAGGAGAGTGAGCTAGGAGAGTGACCACAGTGACCATTGCAACACGAGTGAATGGTCCGTGACTGTTTGTAAGTACATCAGAACTGGCGTGATGAAGCTGCAACACGATTGTGAGAAACACCAAGAGGTCTATAAAATCTATATATTTATCTATATTTGTAATTATTATATTCAATTCATATCCCCATTGTCACAGTGACGTTTTACATGGATATATTAATATACATATCTTTAATATTAATGTATTTTGGTATATTTGAAATCCATTTTAATTCTAAGGATTGGTAAGTAATTTAAAAATTTCTATGAAAACTTTATGGCTCAGTGGCACAGCGCGTAAAGCGCGCAGGTTCTTGGTTCAGTTCTTACTTGGGAGAATGATTTTATTTTATTTCATTGGTCTGAATAGAAACTAAAGCGCAGCGTTGAGTTCCGCCGGTCAAAACGTAATATCTCAACAATTGAGCGGTGCGTGAGGTACGGGGGGTCTTAATACTTTCCTTTACCAATGTAAAATGGTAAGTTTAAAAATATACACTAAAGACTGCGTCTAACAGTAATCCTTGATTATAAGCGCTGTGAACACTAAAAACATATAATATGTATAACTTAATAAACGTTGAAGGAATAGTTATAAGTTTTATTTAATATATTTTATATAATAAACTAAACGTATAACTATAAAAATAAGAACGATAATAAATGAAGTATCTTATATTACACTCGCAGAGGCGCGCGTGACGGCGTGGCGGCTGCGCGTGCGCATCCAGCCGTGAGTGATTATAGTTATTTGAAGGACCAGACATTTTATATAATATTTACAAAATTACTCCTGATAGCATGTTTTCAAGAGTTGTTATGGGCGTTTCATTAACGTTTATGTTGATGAACCAACACGATAGATGTATTTTCCTTATAAAAGCAACACGCAGCACACAGCACTCCGCTATACGACCTCAACAAGTAAGAGGATATAATACAGTAATTAGACGAATGATATTTATAGTTTAATGTATTACATATTATTTAAAGAAAAGTTCTTTTTTCTCTACTTAATGCAAAAATACAGCGTAACAGTCGCACACCCCACTTTTATCTTCTGAAATCTATTCAGCTACTTGAAATGCACGACATTAAATAATAATAGCGAAAAGTGTGCGGTAGAAATTAATTACCACTAAATAATACGTACATTTTTAAATATAAACAAAGATCTTCAATCTTATTAATATTTTTTATTACATTATGATTCACCTGATGTTACGTAATTACCGCTTCATAAGACCATATACAGCATCAGCGGAACCATGTATTTCGTCAAAGTCAAAGTCAAAGTCAAAATATCTTTATTCCATAAAAATGCTTAACATTTACTTGGACATGTCATAAAAGTAGAAAAAAAAATCCAAAAAAAAAATGTGCAATTTTGACTTGAAAAAAGCCCGTTCAAATGGTTGAGCTCGTAAAATGTTATTCGTTAAATGTTATTCCGAATAGATACAAAAGTAAAGCAATATTTTATGTATTGATTCTGCAAAATATCGATAAAAGAGACAAAAAACAAGAAAAGAATATAAAAACTTAGTCTATTCGTTTCATTTCCTTCAAGGAGTGGAAATAAAGGTATATTTCCGTCGACGCCGCCTCGCGCGGGTGAATCGAATCTTTAATTGCTATACGCATAATGATTATTGTTATTATATAGACATGTAAGTGGCAGGTTATGCAATTAAATACTTGCAGATATTTATTGGATATAAAGTTAATTTGGTATTTTTATATTTCAAAGATGTGCTCATTTAGGTTTCCTACCCCAAAAGGTAAAAGCGGACCCTTATGGACCCTAATATAATAATAATACCCTTATAATACCCGAATGAAGCTATCGTGACGGAAGGCTGTAAGCGCGACGGTTGTAAGTTCAATTCCCAAATGGGACAATGCGGAAAAGCGTATTGCTGCCTGCTGCAACAGGGTTTATCTCCATGACCTTTCTGTAAAGCTCGAATGATGACATGTAAATAAATATACCTTCACGTTGTATCCCGCATATAGCAGTCAGAGGGAACCTTCTGTTAAGACACCACGTTCTCCACTTTTCGCCGAATTTTCGAGGTATTACGTGGTTGCGTGGCGAACCTCAAAGTCTCGCTTCGCTCAAAGTGGTCAAAGAAGAAGAAGAAATGAAAATATTAATAAATAATAACTCATTCCCCCGGGTGGGAATGGAACCCAAAACTGTCGCGTTTACAATTATATGGTTGTGCCAATGCGCCCAGCGGCCTTAATAATGAATATATTACATACATGCATGCTTTAACTGGCAGTTGGGCAACGCTGGGTGTTAATCAATCAAACAATAAATGTCTGACTCAATACCAATATTTGTTCATAATTTAGAAGTGATCACTAAATTGGCGATTGGCTGATTACCCACCTTCCACGTCCATCAGTCCAAGGGGACAGTTTTTGTAGAGGTGTCTCTGGTCTCTGGTTGCGCAACCATCTGACACGCATCTCCTCATCGGAGGTCAGGCGTATTTGCGTGTTCGATAGAAGGTATATTTAATAAATTAACTTAACAATGTTTGAGGCCGCCTGGGCAGGACGCTTGTGGATTCTATTCCCACGAAGGAGAATAAATTGTTTTTATTTACTCACACTGATAACAAGACAGAGGCGTTGGGTTTCCTCACTCAACACGCAATGTCTCGAAAATTTTGTGGAAATTTGGAACGGAGTGTCTTATCACTAGGTTCCCTCTGTTTGTGTATGGTGCTGTACAGCTGGATACATGGTATACAGCTATAAACCAAGAAGATATAAAGAACTTAAATTAACGGATGTGTGACTGTACGTGCACGACGTTGCCAATAGTGAATAGACTATTAAATGTTATAGTGCTTAGCTCGTTTTAACTATGTGTAATTATAGAGGGATTTAACAGTCAGAGGTCTCAGGATACAAACAAATAACTCTAAATGTATAGTAAAGCCATCGCGGCCCAGCGGGACAGCGGAACACCGGGACATCGGGGCAGCGTTGACTTCATCCACTTAACATATAATTTCTAAATTCAACTCTGTGCTATGCGATGTCGAGCAGTCATTATTTATTATATTTTTAACTTCACCATGTGCTCCTTCACCTCATACTTCCAGCGAGGTTGGAAGCGGTATATATACCCTTCCTTGCGCATCGCCCAATTTGTGTTTTAGGTGGACTATCAATAAAAATATATATATGTTTATTACATTTCATAACAAGCGACAGACAGACAGGCCGATAGACAAATCTTGACATACTAAGTAATTATGAATATGTAGTATTAAGCAGCGCGCATCGTAATGACCCTATTTAGCGTGGTAGCGGCTGCAGGTGCCGGAGGGGAGCGAGGGGGAGGCGGGTCAAAGCCAACCGCATTCAGTATGCATTTCATATTTTATTACACACGATTACATTGTAATAGATACCTCGTCAGCTTCAGGCGGTGGCGAGACCTCGTCCTGCACAAGGTACCTGCTATGTGTATATTGCCGCTCATACCTACTATATAAGTATTAAGTATAGGCCCCAATTTATGTTACAAAAATTCCGTACTGTCATTCTGAATTCCAATAATTAACTCTAAATTGACTAAAGTTGTATTAAATACCAAGCAAACATCGATTGACCTATATTCCGTACGAGCGATGACGCGCTAAATGACAGTCACCCGAGTCATTGCGCATGTGTGGTGTGGTCGTGTGTGCACACTACACGCACACAGGCACACACAGTGTGTACCTAGTAGTAGGTACCCAGGAGGTAACCCCGGAGCTGGGCAACGACCCACTTACGGTGATTCGTGATGTCGTTCAGTACGCATGGACTAGGTACTGTTAGTGACAGCGTGTTGTTTATCAACGCTCTTATCAGATGAGACTGATAAGCTTTCAATATTGTTAAGCTCACTGATAACTGATAAGAGAGATCTTGACGCCATCTTGACGCGTCAGGGGATCTGATTGGAAGAACAATCAAAATTAGACAAATGCAACTTAATATGTGTCGCCGCCAACTCTAGTATGAAACAAAAGTGGAGAACTCTGGACGATGTGAGAAATGCGTCATGATGAAGTACAACAACGAAGATTGTTGATAAATTCTTCATATCTTTTTCAGCTTTGCAAAAGTCATACCAAATTAGTTTTAGTATAAATGGTAAAAAAGATTTGACATTTCTGCAGGGTTTGCGTTTTAGATAGACAAATATTACATGGATAAATATTACAAGCTTAATTTTACTGTTTCATGGCAACGAGAAGCAAACTCCTGACTTCCGACATTATGCCCAATGCCAAGTGCAAGTTCGATTACTAATGCGCTATCAATGCCAAATTATGATTATATAAAATTTAGAAAAACCGTAAATAATCCCGGCAGGGTCTTATCATTTTATTTATATTGAATAACATTTGGAATCCATAATTAAATGTAAAACGTGATCTTTTTGACTCTGAACTCACCAAGTGTTTCATTAATCGTGTATTATTTTTGTATTAGTTGTTATTTGGTGAGTAATTTGTTCAAGGAGGTCCGAGGATGCGGTCGGCGTACTTTTTTTGATGGGTATGACAATTACTTACACTATTTTTATAAGTAAAAAAAACCTAACAGATAAATATTTCAAAAGCCATACAACCCCTAACTGCAAATGCACTAAATTAAAGCAAATTCAATAAAATAATAAATAACGAAAAACTATAAAAGGCTAATCCTTCTACTTGTGTCTTGTAGAGAAGTAGAGTTGTAAGGCTGATATATCATTTAAATACATAAAACAATATACATTATAGCAATACAAATGTCATTTATTGAAATGAAAATTGCCCTAAAAAGGTAAACATACGTCTACATAAACAAATCGAAGCAACAATAGCATTACCTGTAAGACAACGCGCCGGGTGTCGGCTGTTATATTTAATGCAAAAGTAAATGGCAAGGCCGCCGCGCGGACCGGCCACGGGGACCGCGGGCAGCGGGGAGGAAATACCTAAATATATGTTTATATATTTATAGTCTTATTAAACAAGAAAAATCTTTTTATCACGAAAATTGCCATACTAGGGACTTAAGGTTAGAGTAGACTGAGAGTAAGTTTACCCCTTGCTATGTGCTGTGTGCTATATGCGGGATATAGAAATAGAATATGTTCCCGCGCGAGCATAGCTGATGTATCTAGTGGTTACCTCCATAGTCCATACTTTAAGATATTCCATCCGTACTCTTTTTTCTCCTAATTATTTCTTATTTTACAAAATATTACACTTCCAAATAACAAAGTCGACAGACTTAAGTTATTTATAATTAAGTTCTAAAGGCTCTACCTCGTTTCTTGTTTTGTATGCAGAGATTAATAAAAACATATCCTTATCCCGTACGTAGGTAGTTAGACAGCGGGAATCTAGTGTTAAGACACTCCGTTCCCTCTCTTTCCGCATTGCCTTGTTAGCAGAGTGAAGATACGAATAAAATATTATTCATTAACAATATTAATGAATAATAATCAATTTTTTTAGTGGGATTCGAACGAGCAACGCGCTACGGCGGCTTCTAAAGCATTTACTCTAGTCATATATACATGTACGAATAAAATAGAGCTACCATTAGGCTACATGTAATTAATACCTAGATACGTTATCAGTATTGCAGAGATTACTTCTGATAAGAAGGTAAACACTCGGCTCCTGTCGCCTGCGTCTGACAGGTCGCGGCTCTCATCCGACTTGCAAATATTTGCGAGTTACTCGCGAGGAGTCGTATGTTTCTATTGATTTTACGATACTTTGAATGTTTTATGATAAATTAATGGAGGATGAAATTTAGCAAATAGCGTTTTTGCCTCGACATCAGAGCTATATAAATTACAATAAATATTTCATCTCCTCGAGTCGGGATCGAACCGACAACCAGTCGGTTTTAGCCAGTCGGTTTTTAGCCACACTCTGTGCCCCTGCGCCGCGACCGACCTAAAAACAACAGCAAAAACCACAAAACTATGATTTTTTTTCTATTTTAGTTTAACTGTTTGCGAACGGAGCCGCGTCGAAAATCAACGGACTTCGTAGAACTATAACATATTGGCAGTTATTCTAAATCAGTGGCTTGTTCGTCTACAAAGTCGTATTGTCATAGGTACACGCTCAAAGCTGTCGTAAAGCCGGAGCTTAAAGAGTACGCGACCTCGTCGGCTGTCGGCTCTGCATGCTGAGATCTTGCACCCGCGCATTTATATATATGCACCAGCTTCATGCTTCTTCTCACATAGAAGGGTACGAATAAGGAACCTACTGTTAAGACACATAGTTCCTCATTTTTGTACATTTTCAATGTATAGAAAAATTATCTGCAAGAGATCTCTAGAGTAGAGATAAGTCCACCGTTGTGTATGAAATTTCCAAATGTATGTTTTTTTTATGTATGAATTTGGTGCAATAAAGAATATAATATTGCGGGTTGAGTAGCGGAACTCAACGCCGCGTCTGGCTTTCAAAGTGGTGGTTGTGAGTTAGATCTCTGCTCGGGGAAATAATATAAATTATTTTCATTCTATGACTTATTATCGGCGTTTATTTGCGCAAGTTCTCTTTATTTAAATACTATATGCAGCAAATACCGTGAGTCTGGTGTACAGTGGGAACATTTGTTATTTACTTGTACTTTCGCTCGAATTGTTATCATATTCGCACCGGAAACTGGGGTTTAAATAATCTCTGTGTGTATATACTACACTCGTATAAGAAATAGGCTGATTACGATATTTGTTCGCGCCTCGCAATGTCACCTCTGCTCGGAGCATCCTCACTGGTATTTGCTTACTTCATTTCTGGGTTACTTCATAATATTAGTACGAATCTTTAGACATTTTGAATTTATAAATAATATTAGTAATGTAAGCTGTTCCCAGCGCCGACCGATCGAGAGACGATATCTGTTAAAACTGCTAAAATGTGACAATAGAACCCATTTTTATTACACATACATACATATCATAAATAAATTAAAAAAAATATATTTTGCAGATACTTAACAGAAGCAAAACAAAAAATGTGCTCCTTTGAATATTTTGACATTTAATCGGCGCGACGCAGTTGCACGTGTTATGACGCAGAGTATGAACACGTCAGCAGCCAGCAGGCGCGTGTTTGGTTGAAGTGGGGACGGAGTGTCTTAACACTAGGCTCTCTCTCCCAAAAAATAAAAATCTAGTTTTAATAATTTAGCTTTATAACATAAAAAAATACCTCAGCTCGACACGCCTTGCTTATAAGATTGTATTGGAGTGGAAAGCGGAGTGATTTCAGAGTCATTTTTTTTAAATATTCCGCAAAATGAATACAAATATAATAATAAAAAAAACAACCTCAAACTATACCTACTTATATATAATACAAACATAAACAAAAAGTAAATTGTGGAAAATAATATATTTTATTACTTCAAAGGCGTGTCGGTGTCAAGATGGCCAGATTATAAGTTATTGACAAAAATGAACTTTGAATGTCTTAAAAGATTATTTACATTTCGTAATTTGTATATTTAATAGATATTTTAAATATAATGGATGTATATTTTAAATAGTTTTGCAAGTGTTTAACAAGTTTCGTACAACAGTTGTCAGTGGCGTGTTCTGCGTTGCAAATTACCTTCTGCTATTCAAACGATTTGGTAATTATACACCTAGCTGGTACCTACCTGGTACCTAGCTGCTATAAACATGCCCATTTCCTCGTATATAACTATAATTAAAAGTCTTTCTTACGACAATTATATTGTTATTTCCACATAAACAGAAAAAAACATCTTTCAAACGATTTAAAATTTGGAAAACATCAAAATGCTCAATCTATATACGAGTATATTACAAAGGGAAAACCAGCGTTCTTGTGGTGGAAAATCCCATGACCAGTCTCCCTTACCCAATTACAAGGTACCTACTACAAGTTAATCAGTTAGAGAATATGTTTAGTTTGCGAGGCCCGTGGGTTCAATCCCCATTGGAGAGGTGTGGGCTACTCCCACTAATTCTAATTTATTTATTAAATATTTATTTACATGACACATATTTATTTATTAATTTAAAATCACTGTATTATGTTAATATCAACTCTCATATTATTTAAAATCGTAATTTTAACTATAACGTAATTGCTACATGAGGCGAGTGACGTGATTTGCGTCTAGCGCTTCCGCGATCTTCCGCGATCCCTTGTCGCTCGCTATTCTATCGGCCAGTTAATTAATTACGTCACTATTTTCAACGTTCTCGTATTTTAGCTATTCACTCTTACTCCTTCTCTATTCTTTATATGTGTTGACTATTTATGTGTGGACTATTATTGTAACATAAGTGCAATAAATATTTTGTGTTGCAAAAGATTATTTATTTGTACTAATCACCGCACCAACCGCCAAAGAGGAAATTAAATATTTGCTATTTTCATTTCATCGCTCTGATTAAAAATCGAAATCTGAAGGCAATGCGTTCTGGAAATAAAAAAGTAAATAAACTAAATGAAGAGGTATTAGAATTGAATTATAATTAATTGCAAGAATGAATAATTATCGTTCTTCAGTTCATGTCGTCGTAGTATCCATGCGTGCAGAAACCCAGCAACTGGCAAGTGGCAGGCGGTGGCAGTGAGTGGTGGAGTCAGGAGGAGCCAGGTCTCACTGATGATACCTGTACGATTGAGCCTTGATTAGTTCAGAAATAAGTTTAAAAAGGAACTCTCGTGTATTTTAAATGACATTGCTGGGTTGTTGTGTACTGTAAATGGCAGCAAATATATATTTAACAATTGATACGTTCAAATGTGTATATTCCACATTATGTCTACGTATTTGATTATATATATATATATATATATATATATATATATATATAGAAAAGTGCAGGAGATATATTTTGCGACAAAAAGAAAGTCTAGTGTCATTTACGATTCTGCCTATTTCGGGAGAAGAATAAATAAAAGAAACAAACACATAACTAGTTAGCAATATAAAAATCTTTGTATAAACTTTCGTTTATTGTTGTTAGATTACCTAGAAAATGTACGTCATGTATTTTATGTTAATTAAGTATATTAACATAAAATACTTATTGAGAACCGACTAACGCTGAAGCGTAAAGTGAACCTCTGGAAGGGTACGCTTGAGAACGGCGGTCTTAAACTAAATGTGTCGAAGACCGAGTACATGGCCTGCGGGAGCCTGGACTCGAGCACGATCCTTATAGGTCTTGAGCCAGCCGTTAAGTCGGAAAAGTTCAGGTACCTTGGATCCGTAATGCACGAGTCTGTAGGCATCGATCGCGACGTCCAAGGCCGGATAAGCGCTGCCTGGGCCAAATGGCGGGAGGTCACTGGTGTGGTCTGCGACCGCAGAATACCGCCCAAGCTCAAGGGGCTGATATACAAGAGCATCGTCCGACCGGTTCTTTTATACGGCAGCGAATGTTGGCCAGCACTATCTCGGCACACTCAGGAGCTTCACGTCACGGAAATGAAGATGCTGAGGTGGATGTGCGGCGTAATGCGGTCTGACCGCATACGCAACACATTCATTCGAGGTAGTCTTGGGATCCGTGACGTAGCGGATAAGCTCCAAGAGCGTTGCCTGAGATGGTTTGGCCACGTTACGCGCCGGCCTAAGAACTATGTCGGATGCAAGTGCCTTGCTATATCAATTCTTGGAGTAAGACCTCCCGAACGCCCAAGGAAGCGCTGGTTGGATGTCCTGATGCAGGACATGAGACAGCCAATAGTCTAATCACCGAGGACGCAAAAGACCGTGCAAAGTGGAGTAGGTTGAGTAGGAAGGCAGACCCTGGCAATTGCCGGAATTAATGCCAGAAGGCAAAGAAAATACTTATTGAGTAACGGTCCATCATATCCCTTTCCGTAGAGAGTCAGCGTCGCGTGACACTCCTCTTGCAAGCGAGCACGGCCCAGTGAGCACCGAGGACAGGTCGATCGGAGCCCGGAGCACACCAAACCTCTAATGATCTATTTAAGGTATCTTGACACACTTAGCAACAGTATATTAAATGTTTTTTAAAATTGTTTAAAATATTTAGTCGCCCAGAAACCTTTTTAAAAATGTTTAATAAACATAAGTTCAGAAAAGTAGTTGATATGTAATATAAAAATATTTTGGAAGATCATATATTTAAATTATTTTAATTGTCATGCTCTGTGCTCTGATAACATTAAGCCCCGGCGTTGAGTGCCGCCCCTCAACACTCGCTCGTCCGGGACCAGCTACCTGCCCCCGGCGGGCGGGTGTGCGCGGGGGGCGGTCAAGGCCGCAGGCGCACGCGGCGGCGCCGGCGGCGCTCCGCCAGCAGTCCGCTCGGAGCCCTCGTCGGTGCCACACGCGTCCCCAGTGCAGCAGTGTAGCAGTGTCGCAGTGAGTGAGTGCCGCGTGCTGTCTGCGGAACAGTTAGCCGCCAGGTCGTCGACCGCGAGCGACCAGTCCGCGAGCATGAGCGCGCGCTCGTCCCAGAGCGAACAGATTTGACCGAAACCCACTAACTAGGTGAGTGCAGCCCTCCGCCCTCCGCCCACCGCAGCCACTGACGAAAGGAACTTTCGATCAAATAGATTGTTACATCCTTCCACTCGTCGCTCGCCAAGGTGATATTATTTAAAGTGTACGCTGAATTATTTAAAATGTTATATTCGCAGCTTATTATTGTTAGTCACACACCTAAAGGTCGGTCTACACAAGGAAAACAACATTCCGCTGCGTTTAGTAAGTCCTGCTTAGAATAATGTCGAGCTGTAGAGTGACCGAGTAGCGGTCAGTTTTTTGTGCACGAGAGCGACCCACAAATAGAACGCGCGACGCCCGACTATACCAAACAAACAGGTTTAAAGATTCAAAGCGCGCTTGTACTCTGTCCTCTGTGTCCTCTGTGTCCTCTGTGTCCTCTGTGCGCCGCCGCCGGCCAGAGTACTGGTTACTGGTTATGTGAACGGGCAAATCCAATTGAATAATACCGACAATACTACCTATTGTAGATAAAGTTATTTTTATGTTAAGAAATTGCATAAACGATGTAGACTTGATAGTGAAGAATGAGCTTACAAAGCTCCGAGACAGGTTTTATGGCAGCGTCAATTAGAAGCAACCGACAGAGAGACAGAGGGAGGCGCGGACAGAGTGACAGAGGGACAGACGGGCCGGCTTGCACAATTAGCGGTGACAGCTTGGCACGGCACCGTGAGAGGTGATGCAAGAGAGCGTGCAACGACAGCGCACTCCGCCAGCCTCCGAGATGAGCAGATCCAAGATGCCCACTGTCAGATAAATTTAGATATGCACCGCTCTTCTGTGACTGATGAGTGTTGCACCACGGCGACGCGAGTGCATTCACACCGGAGGGAAATCGATCAAATCTTATCGGATTGTAAAGGGCTAATGAAATAATTGAAGACATCAGCCAAGATAGATGCTCTTCGATTAGAATATACATTATTTTTAACTGTACAAGAAGTATTCAGAACTTTAAATACATTGAATTTATATAAGTTAATCTGAATAACTCTTTATAGAGCATTCACATTAAGTTGCGAGACAGAAGTCGGGTCTGTCCTCGTGCGTGCCGTATCGTATAACGTCGGTTACACATCTTACGTTCCAATATAACACGCCAGAAAGCACTTGCAATACGTCGTCGTTAATAGTAATGACAGTGGTCGCCGTCACTTGTTAGCAAATAATTAAGCGTCTTGTGGGACGCGTCTCTACGATGATTAACATTCTGCGACCTCCCTCAGTCCCTCCGTCCCTCCGTCCTCGCACTCTGCTAATGAATTGACAACGACCTCGGCGAAGTGCAGGAGCACAAACGTGCGACTGTAAGGATCAATGCCTCCAGAATGCGGGAGACGGAAGCAAGACCTTCCTTTCCACCTAGGAAACACAATGGGAACGGAGTGTCTTAACAGTAGATTCCCAGGTATCCTATGCCTACCACGCTATGTGCGGGATAACTAAAAAAAGTAAAATGGTTTATCAATCGGTTCAAAGTATGTACTTACTCAACTTTACGAGTAAATACTTTTGTATGTTGTTGTACAAACTTATTATGTAAACAGTTTTAAGTATATTATAAATACTTTGTACAAATAAAATGTTTGGTTATTCTCACGAAAATTTAGAAAATAATGAAGACATCGCACGCCATCGAAACGTCTATTTACTGAAAGACGTGAGAACGTCCGAGAGGAATATTCATTTCGAATCTTTTGTATCGTATCTTTTATTGTTTCATTGAATATAAATATGGTGAAGTTTTCAAATTTATCGTATAAAACTGAAAATAATTTAATTTAACATATGATAATGTTAATAATATGAAATAGGGAGAATTAGAGGATATCTATGTAGCTATCATCTTTTCCGTGAATTTCACATCACATATTTTTTAAACTAAAATTTCCAAATAATAAAATACTATTGTAATAATATTAGTTTTGCAATCCAAAATGTATGTATAAGTATATGTATGTGTAAGAAAAATAATAGTAGCCTCTTAGACTTTCGCTTTAACAGTTTCTAACGAATTTAAAGTAATAAATTTCGCTAATTTAGTTTTAATGTAGTAATATAAAACTTATAAAAGAATTGAACAAAAAAATAATCACAGTATTTTCGCCTATTGTTGTATACAAAAACTTATCAATGTAGATGTATTTTATTTAGAAACAAAATTGGACGGAAATTAAAGAATGGAGTGTCTTACCACTAGGCTTCCTCTGCCGTATTCTATTAATTTTTATTTAATTTCCGGTCTGATTAGAAAGAATGCTGCGTTGGATTTCGCTACGAAAAGATACATACAGTATCTACATTGTTGAAAAGGAGAACATCACTCGCTAAAATAGTGACGTCATTCGCTCATCTTCTCTTTTTCTGTAAAATAGGCAAAGATAAAGTATTATTTAGACTTATACAGTTAATATATATTATATATTAAGCCCCCCCCCCCCACAGCGTATCGGTGTCGGTCCGTGTCGCGACTGGTACGGGCGTCGTATGTGCTACCTGCGATCGTTACTCACAAATACTTGGTTAAGTGGTGCGAAGCGATGCGTGGTGTACTGTGTACTGTGCGTGGTGACAGCAAGACGCAGCGTGGCTTTGAGTTCCGCTAGAGAATATAAAAAAGATAGGGCTCAAAAATAATAAAGTATTAATAATATGCAATGTCCTACCGGCCAATTGTCCTTGTCCACGGAAGAGGCAGGGGACAGGCCCGTGTCCACGTCGTCCGTGTGCTACGTCCTTGTACATATCCTCGTTATGCAATTACATGCATATGTTGTATAACGTTCATATTATTATTTATTGAATATTTTATTATAGTATATTATTTTTATAAT
This sequence comes from Heliconius nattereri, assembly GCA_013403645.1. Taxonomy (NCBI): domain Eukaryota; kingdom Metazoa; phylum Arthropoda; class Insecta; order Lepidoptera; family Nymphalidae; genus Heliconius; species Heliconius nattereri. The sequence goes on from JAAIXI010000223.1 coordinate 8,787,586, forward strand.
AAATTTAATTTTATATCAACAAGTATTAAATGTACCGTAACATTGGATATTTATAACGTAATTGAGAGTGAAATAACAGTTATTGCAAGTGAAGTGGAAACAAATGGGAACGAATAAAACAATAATACATTTATTTCGAGACTAATCAAGTCGATAGCTGACATGTGACGCGGCCGCGTGTCTAAAACAATATAAAAACCATGTAAATCGTATTTAATGTTTATTTTTATATATATGTATATTAGGAAACAATGGCTACCGATAACAAATTAATGCTAAATTCTTTATAGGTACATACCTGAATCAAAGTATGTTTTGTATACATGTATGTACATGAGCCTACTACACTACCTCTTGACACGCAAGCGACAAGCAACGTGTGTATTATATTATTTAAAAAACATATTAGCATTCTGCCATCTTTTTCTATAAAATGATAACTGTGTCAAATTTCATATTCGTAAAGTAGTATTAAGATTTTGCATCACGAATTAATTATTAGATATACGATTGATATGATGTTTATAGTAATTATAAACGACGTGACGTTGGTCCCGTCCAGCGTCGTCGGGATGCTGCGACAGATGGTGACGGGGTCGATGACCGACGCGCGACGCTCGTTACAATTGTCCGCTACTTTTTAATTGATCTCTTTTATATGGAGTATTTACAATGACCTTAATTATTGTATTGTGTCCATAATTAGTTAATTTAATAGCTCGTTGGTCTAACACGCCGTCAAGTACAGCACCTCGTGGCTTAGTGGTGACTAATTATATAGTGTAATTATTGTAAAATAGTCGCAGGTCGTCGGGCGCGGCGGTACAGCTTACAGCAGCGACTGTGAACGCGACGGCTATGGTTTTTGTTCATTTGTTCGCTTTGGTAACAAACAAAAGCTTGAATTCACTCAATCCGTAATGTCTCCAACATTAAAGGTGGGGGCACGGGGAGCTGCGTCTTCACACTGGGTTCCCTCCGCCTGCCATCTTGTATGGGACATAGCGTGAACCTAAACAAAAAAGTATTGTATCTTATTATTTATACAAAAATGACAAATTAATTGAAACAAATACCTAGATTACAAAATAAATTTACAACGTCCACTATACAATTTCGCAATTCATGTTATTTGCTTATTACGTGACAATCAGTCAATAAGATAAATGACACGTTAGCGGAGTACCGAGTACCGGGGAACGAGGAGTGACATAAAAATGGTCATCAAAGTGGAACTGATTCGTGATGGATCGCAGCATTCACAGCACTGAGCACTCTGCAATGCTTGTTTAGACCGATTTGTTCATCGCGGCGTCGTCTGTCAGCTCGTTTTTGATTTATATCATGACTAGCTCTGACGCGCGGCGTCCATCGAGTCTAATTGGAATGTCAAAAGTTTTATGTGACAGATTAAATGTGTCCGAGGTGACAGGTGCGGGGGGTGACTTTGAAATTATTGTAAATAATATAGGTACCTACAGCCTTACTTGCTAAATTCAAATAAGTAGTTTCTGAGATTAGTAAGTTCCACCAAAGAAATTCTTTGGGTTTATAACAAATTCGCATTTCAATTCGATTATTATAATGTAGTTGAATTCATTTCGAATGTTTGTTTATAGTTTAGAAACTTTCAGATAAAGGAAGATCCGTGTTTTATGAACAGTTGTCTTCTTCTATCTGTAATGTTCGTAACATGATGTTAAGAGATGTATAATTGCACTGCAGACTCTAGCCGTAGTTAGTGCCTGCAGTCCGTATATTTGCTACTTTTTAATAAGTTACTGGCGACTGGTGTCAGAGATATATGCAGCACACAGCTCTGCGGGACCGGTCTTGTAAGAACAAAGAAAAAAAATCTTTAATATCCTATTTTACTCGCCTCAATATTTGTTTTTTTCACGCTGTATTCTCTGCAGAGTAGGCAAAGAGTACCCAGTTTCCATCCACGCCGTGATACGCCGCGCCAGAGCGAGGAATTAAAATACGAAAATAAAAATACATACAAATGGAACCTACAACCGTCGCGCCGACAGGCATGCCTTGTGCCTCAAATATGTCAACGTTTATACAATCTGGCAGCTGTACCTTCAACAATTCACATTATGTTTCCATTTGCAATTATCGTCTTCGTCTAGTGCGTTTTCAAGTTTCAAATGACACATATTTCGTTATAAACAAGTTTTGTGAGATACGCGTTGTTGGAGAGCTATCAGTTTTCTCCTCGCGAGAAACTGCGCACGCGCAGCGCCGCGCGCCGGCTGCTGGGCACTTACCGCCTTAAATATTATGTTATATCGGTTCGAATATGTACTTTGTTTATGCAAAAAGCAAAACTAAAATATTGGATTATTGTATTGCCTTACAGTTGCTTACGTTGAAGGCAATATGTATTGACTTACATATTGCCTTCAACGACGCGACGTACTTTTCATTTTGATTGTGCACTCGAGCGTCACTCGAGCACTTCATACTTATTCATAGGAGTATGTTTTAAATGTTGTATTCATTCTGGATATAATTTCTGGACGTTTTTAATGAAGCGCCACCACTGACGCTGAACAATGAGCCGCCCGCCGCCGCCCCGTGTCTGCACCGTCTCCTATTACACTCACAGTGTCACGTGTCCCCGCTTCAGAACTCGGCGCTGATGTAACTGCGGTTGTATGTGGTGATATTGCCGGCGCAGTCCTCCTCTTTTGTAAATATTTTGACAATTTGTAATATATTCGATTATATTGCTTAAAAAGTTGATTAATTGTTAACATATTTATTAGACCTTATCGGATTTGCTCCTCTGTGATATATAATTCTATTTAGAAAAAAAAAGAAAGTGCTCAAATAAAAAATGATATTAAAATTAGCTTGTTTACCGACACCCGAGTGCTCACTTTCTTATCGTCCATCTCGTAATGACCGCTGATTGCAGACACGCTGGCACGCCGCGCTGGCCCGCGACCTGTCGAGTTTCATTCTAAAATGTTGATTGTTATGTTATACTACATGACATTTCCAATATTTTTGTATTTGCATGTTGAAGTTGTGGAAACCCAAAAAGGCATCTTTGCCAATAACGTTTTTAACGTCGTTAAAATCTCAAAATTATAAAGCAGAAGTCTCTGTATTGTGTCTACCCCGTTTAGCCACGAACAGTGCAACGTATCACAAATAATAATTAGGTAGTAGGTATTGTATTCCCACACAGTAGCCAGTAGCCAGTAGCCAGTAGCCAGTAGCCAGTGCCAGTGCCAGTGGTGGGTAGTTGTCTCTCGCGTGTCTCCTGTGCGCTGTGTGTCTCCTTAAGCAAAGCATAACATAGTAACAAGAGTTAAATGCTATTAAAGTTCACGCAAACGAAAACTAAGGGTTGTTTTTATTTGAAAGAAACATACACAAATTTTTATGTTAAAGGCGGTCAAATGTGTATATTTAAAGAAAGATTTATTATTTTTACTTTTATAAAAGTGTTAATAAAATGCTTTACTACTACATGTCTTTTTATTATAAGAATATGTATACCATCAAGGCTATACATTAGTGCCATAAATAAGTACATAAAAAAAGTACTAAAAGTAACATATACTTAGTGTAATGGTTTGCTTGTATCTTGTTCTTGCCACATAAATCATATTTTTTTGTAATTAAGCAACAATAAGTGAAACACACCTTTATTGGTAGATTTTAAATACAAGTCTAACACAGAAGTATCTTTAAATAATTAAATCATACTTTTTAAATTAAGTTTAATAAGATAATTTACATATTTTAACATCTGAAATATTTCTCTTTAGCATGAGATTCATATATCTAATTACCAATCAAATTCTAAAAACCACTTTATTGCACGAAGATAACACTTATATTTGGTAAAATTTTAACATTTAGTACAGTGCATAGGCGGCCTTATAAGTCACTCTCAAGATCACTATAAGTGATCTCTTTTTATTAATAAAAACTAATAGTAAGGGAACATTGTTGGCGGATAACTTTGCATTAAGATATTTTTGTTATTTACATACACTATTCATACATAAACACAAACATAGTTATCATATCTACATTTATATAGAGATACAATTATAGACATATACAAATACTTGAGTACTTAAAAAATATAAAGACATATCCAGGAAATCTATTAAACACTGACCGACTCATAATTTTGACCAATTTTGATAAATTCAAAATAATTAATTTGAAAAGCTAACATAATTTATTTATTATTTAATTTGTTTCATTAAATAAAACAATATAGTACAGTAGAATATAATTTTGTAATAATAACATAAGTACATTTTTACTCGGTAATTCTATCAAGCAATAGTAATTAAATATCAATGTTATCTATACATATAAAAGGACTTGTCCTCACTGACTGAGGTAAGACGCACGCTCAGCCGTAACCACTGTGCGCAGAAACGTGAAATTTGGACAGATGTTTACTTTTATAATCTGGACATCCACTAAGAAGGGATTTTGAAAAATTTTAACCCTAAAGGGGTAAAATAGGGGTTCAAAGTTTGTATGGAAAAAAAATTAAATCGGCACCGATTTTTATAAAATTGTAAATTGTGACTCCTAAAATGATTTAATTGTACACGTGTTTCACGGTTTTTTAGAATTTACCCCCTAAGGGTGCCAATAAGGGGTTGAAAGTTTGTATGGAAAAATCTTTATCGCAACCGATTTTTATAATATTTGAAATTTAGACTCTTAAAAATATTTAATCGAACACATGTTCCATGGGTTATTAGAATTCACCCCTAAATACGCAAGCGAAGCTGCGCGCGTCCGCTAGTTTAATATAAGTTTATAAGAAAGTTCAATGTCTTATAGCATCACTCAGCTATTTTTTATTTTAAGAGTAGTGTTCATTTTAAAACAAACATTGTAAGTCAATATCTTGTAGGGATATTGCACAAGTCATATTATATTCTTTATAAACATGCTATATCAACGCCCTGAATTTATTCGCTACAAATGCAATTGTGTAATTATGTTCCACTATTGTTTTGTAGCGTATAAATAACCAAATTAAATATATAATAAGAGGAGTTGAATGTGAAGTCTCGTCTCAATAACATCGCCATAATACGCGTAGCCCACAATCTTAATATTAAAATTAAAAAATATAAATTTGTTTATAAAAAGATTTTTATAACTCCTGGATTAAAATAAACCTATTTTCTGTTCCTTTCCTTCATTTTGCACTTTTCCATTATTTCTTCTGCCTCTAAGTCTTCCAATCCATTATCCAAATCAATTAAATGTAAATATTCGTTTCACCTACTTTTCAGAGCGAGTAGAGTGACGACGGCGACGGTGGTCTAAATAATACACACCGTATAACTTTCTCGCATTTAGAATTAAACAAATTACAAATATGAAGCATTTCTTCTCAAAACCAAAAAAATAAATGATTTGCCACATTTTGTCTTCAACTGTGGCTGTATTCGCATATGTATAGAGTAGACAGTGGAAACGTAATGTTAAGACGCTTGCTTCTACAGATCTTGACCAATGTTTGAGACTTTACTTGTTGAATAGCAGAATTTAACGCCGCGCTTTGTCCTGTTACTAGTGAGAATAAATAATCATTAATTTCCCGAGTGCAAATAAAAACCCAAACCGTCGTGCTTACCAAAAACAACAAAGATAAAACTTATTATGATTTATTTATGATACTTCGATACATACATTTATAAGGCGAGTCGTGGTGGAGGAGCATAAAGTGTGACTGTAAATCGACTTTATTTAAATTTATATTTTCATTTCTTTGCTCTAGTATCGAGGCAAAGCGCAGCGTTGAGTTCCGCCACTCAACACGCAATGCTTTCAGAATTCAGCGGAACGTGGGGAACGGTGTTTTAACACTAGCTTCCCTCTGCCTCCCCTGCTGTGTGCGGGATACAGCGTGAAGCTGATTTAATGAGATTTTTTAATTATGATTTACTACTGCGACCACTGTAACCACCGAGACCACCGAGACCATCGCGACCACTGTGACTGTGACTGTGTCTGGTGTTGTAAGACTGGTACAACTTTGGAGTAACAGTCTAAACATTAATCTAAAGGGGACTTAACAAATACAGAGAAAACATGTGTAAACATGTTTATATAACAAAATTGTTTTTTGTTTCAGGCACTAAGTAGTAGAGCAAAAAACTCAATGTAATAATATGCGATGACGTCACAGATACAGTACTGTATTATAATAGACTGAGACAGGCCGGTCGCGGCGCCGGGTACAAGTGTGGATGTGAATTCACTTCTTCTACGGTCATTAATGGTCGACCTTGCGAGGTCATAGTCTAAATATTATAAATACGATTATTAGAAGGAAGTGATTACGTACCTGCACGTCGTGTAACGAGCAGAACACGCTCGAACACGCGCTCCGCCGATAAAACTTATTTATTGGCTGTAAACTGTTATCTGCCGCCGTCAATTATCCTCTTTAGATGTGTTGTACTGGAAATGAAGAAAAATGGAAAACATTAAACGACACTTACTTAGCATTTACGAGTAATATATTTTATCAAAGTGAAATAATGATTCGTTTATAAAATCTAACATTGCGACCATTGTTTTTCACTAACATAAGTAAAACGTAAAATTGTATTTACTAATGGTATATTTCAAAATTGTATCATATATTTTATTATTCATTATAGAACTCAACGCCACACTTTCTCATGAACGAGGTCGTGAAATATTTGATTGCCTCGAGTGGTAATCGAACTCGCACCCGTCGCGTTTACACTAAGATGCTGAAGGCCTCGACGACCTAAAATGATTATGTTCTATACACATACACATCTCGTAAAGTTATCAGAGAAAGTAACAGAATATCTATAATATCGTCACTTTATACCATGGAAATAAGAAATATTACAGTCTGTGAGCTTTCTCTAGTTCCTGGAGGTCTGCGTGACCTCTGGCACTTCCGCCCTGAAGTCTTCGGTATGTCTCCATCATCCAAATGTCATTATATACGAGTACTCGTAGTACACTTGTTATCTTCCGGCGCGTTTAAATATAGATACTATTCAATTGATTTTGAATTGAATACTTGAATAGTATTGGGTTTGAGTGTGTCCATATTCTTAGATATAATTATAAGTTTATTGATTTGTTTTTAAAATCAAAATCATTGTTATATTAGACACTTATATAGACAATTTTTTAGGAAGCATTCCATTAAGATCATTTTTCATAATCTTTACTCCCACTAATGTTATAAATGTAAAAGACTGTGAGGACGAATGTTAACTACACTTTCACACAAAAACTACTGAACGGATTTAGATGAAACTGTAAAGATTTTGTATTATTTGGCGATAAAATAACAATAAGTGTAAGCGGGTGAAGTCGCGTTTAAGTCGCTAGTTTTACATCTATGTGAAGACAAGACAAAAAAATAAAATTAATTTTGTTATATATAAAATAAAAAAAGGAAATAAATACACTAAATAAGCACTAGAGATTAAATACAAGTTTAATATGAATTCCGATTAGACACACCTCGGACGCGGTACGTGTGTTGTAATTTGCACAATTTCACGACATTATTGAAAACAACTCGCACTCGGCTTTGTGGTTGGATATTAAATGTTTTTGTAAGATTCATAAAATAAGTCTCTTTAAATTTAAATGTATAATTTTGATTACCCGCTCGACAAAATGAAATATTTAATATTTTTCATTCCTCGCTCTGATACCAAGGTAAAGCGCAGTGGTGAGCTGCGCAACTCAAAACGCAATTTTCTAAAATGAGGAACGGAAGTGTCTTAATAGGAACGGAGTGTCCGAACTGGGTTCCCAGATTCGCTCTGCCTACCTGCTAGCTAGAGTAGACCCTTACCTGAAATATTCGTGCAGCTCGCATTAGTAGATGTGTTGCGTGTAGGCTCCTAGCGCCCTGGTATCTGCTGATAACGGGATTACAACTATTGATAAAAATATCGATTTCAGTTTGTGTTTGCCGTCCAGTTTTCTTTTAATACATTATTATTATTATTAAAATAAATTATTCAGTCAGTCACAAGCGTATCACTGTGAACGCGATAGTTTGTGGGTCCAATTCCAACTCCAGGAAATGGAATATTTTAATTACTTCGATCTGGTGTCGAGGTAAAGGCACGGTGTTGAGGTCGGCGAAAAATGGAGTGAGGAGTGTCTTAACACTACGCGTCCTCTGTCTACCCTGCTACGTACTCAACGGGATACAGAAACAAGCTGAAAAAAAATATGTTTTTATGAATTTGCACGTATTACATAACATTTACAAATTTCCTTTTATTCCGTTAGTAAGTGCTGTTTTATGTAAATGTTTATCGCTTACTTAATTAGTGCTTACATTACGTACTCGTAGGACACATATATAGATCCGTTATCATTTCATACGCTTACAATAACGTAGTGTAACGCAAATTCCCACTTTTATACATTCAAATTTATTTTGTAGAGTATATCTGCTCTTGATTTTCACTATTATCACAGAGTCAATATGCTTTTTACTTTAAGATGACATCGCCTTCCACCTGGGAGTGTAAGTTAACTTGCGATGCTTGTGGGTTCGATTCCGGACTGAGGGATAGATTGTTTTGGTTCATAATTTTTTTAAAGCTAACATTGATCGGACAATAAAAGTGTAATATCACTAATTTAGATGAAAAGCAGCATGAAAGTGGCGTTACTCTTTTACTCTATGTAATAAAATAATTTTATATATGTACCCGATATTATATAAATGTTACCAGAATATTTTTGTAATTTCTTTATAAAACTACTTGAAGCAGCAGAATATGCTCTGCGCTTACACCGCGCTTGAACAAATATACGTAGAGAGTAGAGACTCGTGTCACTACAAACAGTCCCGAAGCGATTTATATGTTACTATCGATGGTTGCTTAGTGTTTTTACGTAACGTGGATTAGAAGCCGCACCTCTTCAATGTCATTCTAACGCCACTGACCACTGAGCACTGAGCTACACGAAGTTTTTATGCGTTTGTTTGTAAATACGTATAGAGATTTTGACAGATTTCCGCTCCCCTTTTAAGATAATTGCTGAGAATTATCATTTGGGAACAGAGAATGATATTTAACAATTTATTAAAAATTTAAAAAATAAATAAATTGGTTATGCATGTAGGAAACAAAAATTACTCTTTTTAGAAAACGTACAAAAATATGAACGAAACGGAAACTGTAATTACCGCTTATATTTTAATAAGACACAGATTTAATTAATAAATAATATTTACATACGATAAAAATGATGCCCAAAATCATACGCAAAAGCTATATTCTAGATTTTTCATTAGCAATTAGTTATAATTATAATTACTTACTGTCAATGTAAAACGGCAGACTCGAAGGCAACAGCCATAGGCATTGTTCAAGGGCGCGTAATCAGTACTAGAGGCTAATTAGTTTCATTAGCAAACCAAATTTGATTCGCGATAGCTGGTGATAACAGGTGATAGCCTGGCCAGTGCTCTCTCGGACTCCGGCGGGGCGCGTCGTGCTCCCCTCCTGTCCTCCTGTCCTCCGGTCCTCCTGTCCTCCTTCCTGCGGACCAAGTGATGTGATTTGAGATATATGGCGACAGAAAATACACCGGTGAGTTCAATTTAATGTATAGAAGGAGTGGAATTTTTATTTACAGTACATACTTACATAAATAGAAAATAATGGAAATGTTGTCTTTGTAATCACAGTAGGATGTAGAGATGTATGTGTGGACCTTGAGGTGATATATCTACAGGGTTTTTATTTGTTGAATAAAATTTGAAAATTTGAATAAAATTTGAATATGCTTTGAAATGACTTAAAGCTGACACAAGTCAATGAACGTACAAATTCGTAATGTTGGTGACTCCGCGCTAGTGCTCTCTGTAACTAGAACGGCTTGAAGGTGATTCTGATTTGCAATTAAAAATGAATATCGATAGTCCTCTATGCGGGCACCTACGACCTCCCTAGCTCCCTACTTGCTTAGAGACCTCGAACGGACTCGTAACGCTCTATTACATTTTATAATTTAAGTAACAATTTAATTGGCATATAATTTGTTTAAGATAACAGTACCAATAATTATATAATAACCAACCAACTAATTATACCAAGAAACTTATTAAAATAAATAATAAACTAAAAGAAAAAAAGGATTAAAAAAGACTGAAATCATAAATTTTTGCTGCTTCATTATAAATATTTAAGTATTTTTTAATACATTTTGTACTTTTAAAAAGTATTAACGTTTCGTTCACTCGCTTGGTACTCTCGGGTGTTCCATACAAAAAGCTGGTCCGTAAAAAGATAAATTTAAGCTTCCTGTAACATTAACCCACATACGTGTAGATTTTGGTATTTTTAGATGCGTTTATATATTACTATAAGCTTTGGATGGACAAGAAAGCAAAATTTTAACTATGTTTGCGGCTTAAGTAGAGTCATAAAGATTCTTCTAATACTGCTATTATTTAAAATTAATATCTATATATGTATGTATATATAGATATATTACTATATATACTATATATATAGTATTTTATATATACTTTATATATACTATATTTTTTTTGTGATTACAACCAAAATACTTAAAAATATTGTAAAATCACTTAGAAAGGATTATAATACATAATTTTAAATTATTATAAGTCAATTAGCTGTAGTTATAATAAGATTATAATATGTTAAATAAATAATTATTAATTAATTATAATAATGACAACTTTCGTAGAACTGTTATATTATTAAATGATGTAAATTTTTATGAAATTTGAAAGTTACATTTGGTACATTATTTAGTTGTATTTTTTTATGTATACATATTCATTTCCGAGTCATCTTCTAATTCTAAAGTAGCAGCTATTCGCTTTTTCCCATATAGTATGGTACTCAGACGGAACCGCAGTGCTGAGTCACTCCGCTTGCCACTTTGCACTTAATTTTTGCAACAAAGCGTGTTAGCGTGTTAGCGTGTTGGGCAGAGTGACAATTTTTGTATATCAAACCGGGAAAGCGCCGTTGCACTGCAGCGTGACAGACAAAACATAAATACAAATTAGGACAATTTACAAAACCTAAGCGTACCTAACTACTTCTGTCCATACTTCTGTAAGTAGGTATTACCATTTAAATAGAACATTAACTGAAATGACAAATTTCATAGTTTCGTTAGATTTTCCCTTTACTAACTACTTAAATTGCAATATCTTTGGAATTTTTGAAGCAATCGCTGAACATATTGTATATTCTATGGCACGCTGATGTGCGCGGCGAGGGGGGAGGGGGGAGCGGCGCGTGCGCACTAATTGCCGCTTTTACTGTTGGACTAGTTATGTAAATAAATAGAGAAATGCTCCTCTTCGTCACACTACCACATACTTTTTGCATTTTAAAACTATATTGTACATGAAATGACCTTAATAAATGTTTATTAACATTATATTACGATCATTCTTTGAAGCTCTACCTCTATACCTCTACATTTTTTATATATCTGGATATGTCTGTAAGAGAATCTAGTAATAGGACACTCCGTTGTTTGACGAAGCCTTGTCTTAACACGTACGGTGAAATATAAACTTATACAATGTTGGAGCATTAGAGACCAGTCAGAATTAGGTCATCATCATCATCATCAGCCTGTCCTCGTCCACTGCTGGACATAAGCCTCTCCAAGGGCACGCCACTGAGCTCGAGCTTCATCTCTTCACATCCAGAATAGGATAATTAGGTGAAATAACAGAATGTTAGAATTGCATATAAAATATATATAAAATGTTATATAACGATTACATCAAACTCAGTCATTTTTGACTTGACGTTTGTATTAGGTTGAATTTATAATTATTATAAGAACTGATTACAATGACCCCGAGCTTGCTTCGTACAACGAGGATGTATGAAGATGAAGCTCTAAGTCGCGCGTGAGTCTGCTCTATAGATGTTATAACAATAGCTTTACATTCTAACGTGAGAGGTGACATAATACTACGTTACTTAATGAAATACTTTCAAAGTTACAATAATAACATTATAAATATATTTTAAATATATAAGATAAGCTTGTTACACCAAGCTTTCGCCTCCAAAAAGTTAGTAAATCCTTTATGGGTCTGAGTATACGTGTATATAATAAAATTCCGCAGTGTATTCTTAGTTTGCCACTACAAAAATTTAAAATATCTGTAAAAAAAATTCTAACAAGTAAAGCTTATTACACTGTTCAAGAATATTTAGAGGATAAGCATGTATGGAATTAATGTCTATTGAATGTCAGGCAGGATAGCTGCCAGCTAATGTAATAGTAAAATATACCATTGACTTTGAAAAGAGCAACTGTTGAGTTTCTTGCCGGCTCTTCTCAGCAGAACTGCCTTCCGAACCGGTGGTAGCTTTTTGTTGACATGTACATTCGACGATTCAAAAGTGCTTATAATAATTGCCTATTTGAATAAAGAATATTTTGAATTTGAATTTATTTAAAATGAGCATCACGCTGTATCCCGCAGGCAGCAGGGTCGACAGAGGAAAGCTAGTGTTGAGCCATTCCGTTCTCCTGTTACCGCCGAAATCTGGAGGCATTACGTGTTGAGTGGCGGAACTCAACGCCGCGCTTTGCATCGACACCAGAGCAAAGAAATGAAAATATTAAATTTAAAGAAATATTCCATTGTAAATTTAAAGACTGTTCACAATAGTTTTAATGGCTGTAATGTATTCCTAATTTATATTTTATTTATTAACCGCTTCCACTACGAAGTTGAACGTTCAACAAAGAGGGTACCTCGCTTGGAACTTGTCCTGCGGTGACAGCTCCACTGCCCCAGGAAGGCTGTGTGTTGTGCCGGTAGCGTCTTGCTTCTCATCAAGTATCAATATCTTCTTCACAAGTATCTTCTTATAGAGCCTCTTCTTGTTTATATACAAAAATATTTTTCCCATTCCGCCCGATGGACCCGGATCAATGCGTTCAAACAAACATATTCTTGCACCTTTTTATGTTAGTATGGATTTAAACACTGATAATGTGTCGCAGTAATAATCTGATAATAAAATACGTAGCTATAAAGGCATGCAGTATTTTTTATCAGATAAAGATAGCAGGGGAAGTATCAGGGAAGTACTCGCAAGTAGTTGTGGAACGGCCGGGACAGTATCGTAATGAAACAATATAACGAGTATGTAAGACAGGGCCGATGCCCATATCTCACAGCTACTCTCTCCTCTTGTTTACAACATCGTCGTCGCTCGTTGGGAGGAGGGACCCTCTATGTGAGGAGGGACTTAGTTTCACACAAATTAGCCCAAATAATTAGTTACACGTTGAGTGGAACGGTGAGCGGGATTCGAACCCGCTGTCGTGTAGAGTATCCTCGCTTAAGTCCCACTTTGAGCAACATCATGTACTTCACAATGAGTCACCGTACACGTTTATTACGAAAAAGGAATGACTCGTACAACAACACGCCGCTTGATGCTAATTACGGTGCTGTGTGTCCTCTTCCTTGTTTGTTGACTGTTGACTGTTTCCCTGTACTCGTACGTTTATTTCCAAGATTATTTAAAATTCACATACAAATTGTATGTTATTGAAGTACGAAAGCGTATGTCTACAGCTGAAGAACCTGCAATGTGACCTCTGTGTGCTTCCTCAAACGAATACCAGGCTAGTTGATGAGGTACAAAAGGAAGTAAAAAATATTTCTCGCTACAGTAGAGCCTACGACCGTAACAGTTGTTGGCGGCGGTGGATCGAACCTGCATTGAAGGTCGCATCACTGAAAGCTGATAGAGACACGAAGCTTGCGAGGTACAATTAGTATTGTATTATTTAATAGCAATAGCTGATTCAAATATAATATACTATAGGCATGTTGTGCGAGGCTGAATGCAGTACTTCACTTATTTCGTAACGAGAGGCTTTAATTAGGCGTATTGTGCGTGTGACTTCACTTTGCGTATAACAACCATTCAAATCAACTTTGACTTTACATCTATTATATAAAAATAGCTAAAATGCCACGTAAATGTAAATGCGTACCTAAGTATATAAAATCTTTGTGTTTGAGTCGGAGCTCTTGTCTCTTATGTCACCGCGAGGTCAGGCCGACATGTTGCAACAAGTTGCAAGACCGTAAAGCTTACAGTTTCCCATTTATCTCGTCGGAGGTCGCAAGCGGTGTAAAATCATAAAAGTTTATCGACAATGTACTTACAGTGTAGAGATATTGGCCACATTTTCGTGGCAAATATTAACGAATTTACATATTTGAGCAACACACACTTAGATATATACAATTTAATCAATCTTGATCCACAAATATGAATTTTATAATTCACATTTTTTTATTTAACGAATACATGCAATTTTTAAAATTTTTTGTATATATTTCAACCTAAATATAAGAATTTTGCAATAAAAACAAATAATATGTCGCTGCAATTTCATCATCGTAGTTGTGAATATTAAATATATGAAAATAAAAGACGTGTGCAAAATAGGTATTCATTGTTATATTTTTCTTATTTCTAAGTATCTTAGTTATTTCTCAATGTGAATATAAAATAAATATTGGTTTGTCATCGTTAAATCGTCTTAGCTTAAATAAAAATATATGAAAATGTCACAAGACGCGACCGACGCGCTAGAGCCCGCAAGTATGTTTTTGTAGGAATTACTCAATTCCTAGTAAATGATAAATCATTGATTTATTTATAATGAATACATATGTAAAGATATATATAAAGATATACGATATATAGATAGCTTTTATGGAAGTACGTACTTGATAAATGTATGATATGTTATAATCGTAGATAATGTTTCTATTGATAACTTTACATAGTTCTTGGAAAATAACAATTACGTGATAGAGATTGCTTTGTCAAATTATTATTGACAAAATAAAATATTTATAATGATGTTTTTTAATATATTAAATAATCCACATTTTTTTATTTAATTACTTTAGATAGTTACTTATATGAGCTCATGTCACCTCCCGTGTGGCGTCCTCAGTCCTCGACCGAGGTCGCCGGTTACTGGATTACTTTGTGTTTACTTTCTATTTCCAACGCGAAGTTCAGGAAGTGACTGAACTTGATATGTCCAGCTGTGGCTTGATGTGTTATTCAAATTCAAAATTTCATGTCAGCTGTCTAGAGGAGGAGGAGGCGTCTTTTTGGCTTAAAATGTTGGCGGAATTTTACATTGACTTTTACTTATATTCATAATAATTTATTTAGTGAACTTTTTTATTTGGATATGGTATAGAGAATATCTTATGTTTCTTACTTAAATGTTTCAGTCATATTATAAACTTATCTTAAGTAATAGTTTACGTTTTAGATACGAGTACACGCAGTTAATATATATCTGTTTATATAATCTACATAATAACCGAATATACAATATGTTGTAAATTTATTATCTGTAATTCGATAGGAACACTGATACAGCCGTGATAAATACACTTACAGCTGAATGATTTACTACGGCGGCTGCGTTTGATCCAACTGTTGTCGACGTCGACCATTGCTAGTCTAGTACATCCAGCCAGGCCAAATCTAAAATTCCACACTTATATACATGTATAAAATAATTATAAAAAACACAATTATCATATTATAATATGTTCTATAATAATAAATGTTTAAAAAAAAAAAAAGTCTAGTATATCAGTAATAAACTAACCACGTATCAATATTAAAAACATACGTAATATAACATTCTTTAGTACTCTTTACTTAATTGTGGAGGCAACTCAGTCACGCTCTAAGTTAAAGTAATACTAACAAAGAACCCAAATCTACTAAAAGTAAGCAGTACGTGGAATAGGTGGCTGGTGGCGCGCGTCACTTCCGGTGTCTCCGTACTGCATACTTCAAACAGCACAGTCAATTACAGTACTAAATACTAAATGAGTTCGTATTACGTAACACACGCACCAGGTTCCTGCAGGAAGTAAATACTGCCTTTTACGTTAATTGTGGTAGACTCGCTATCATCGGCAGTCGGGTGTACTCGCATGTATAATAAATACATGTATGATCAAACACTCCTCGCTGATTCCCGCTCTCCGCCTCTTCATTGAGAGGAGCATCGTCTAATAGCGATTTGGAGCCTAGTACTCGTATTACTTGCTTGCACTTTCTCAACTTGTCAGCTAAAACACTTTACTGCTGCTGAAGATGATTTATAATTAGAGCGTGAATAGCTGAGCTGTTTATATGTGAATTATGTACAGGATGTACGTGTAAATATGGCATTTTATTTAAACATTACTTTTATATGATTATTATCATGTCAATAATACTATGGTTGACTTAACGCATCGCCATAGTGTCTGACTGTAAACGACGGTCGTGAGGTCTTATTCGGAGGTAGCCTCTGCTTACACTGTTGTTAAAGCAATACAAAAGAGTCATACATATAAATAAACAAAAGGCGACGCTCATTAAAAACACTTGCATGCATATTTAATTGAATGTATCTTTTATACACAAGTACACGAGTGCACAAGTGCACTCACTCGCTTGCACTCGCCTCCTAATATAACAGACATATTTACCTAGAAGTCTATTAGACGATATACTAATGACCTAGCTGATCTGGCTTGTGAACTAAAACTCTGTGATATTTAGAAAAAATAAGGAAATCATTAAGTAAGTCATCTTTTATGGAAACATCTTTCGTTGAATATGTATGTATGTGGCAAAATGTCAGCGAGCGACTTGTTGGAAGGTGATCGATATCATTTACATTTCAATTTGTATATTCTACTATGTGCGGGATACAGCGTGAAACTAAACGAATATACGGTCTATCGATATGTTAGTTCTTACATAAAATGTCGCCGGAATATGAAGTGTTTGCTATTGCTTGTGTCGAAAGTAATTTAGGTAGAGTATGTTGGCACAAAATATTTAACATCAGAGGCTTTTAGAATGTTAACATAAAATTATTTCATTTTTAATATTAATATCTGGTATTTGTTAAACTTATAGTACGATAGAAAAACATTATAATATTTTGTCTTTAAAATATTCGTTTATTAATTATATTTTAATTTACTTTTGTATCTATAGATTATTTTATATTATAATTAGAGAATAGTTTATTAAATACAAAAGTGGGTAATAAATTTTAGACGACATTGTGTAATATTGTTCGATATAAAGGATTTCTGTTTTGAAATTTGAATAAATTAAAATGCCTCGTAAATCAACGTCTAAAACATTCCACAGCTAATAATACATTTTTAAAACATTTAAAAAATATGTGTTTTCATCATGAGTTAATTAGGTCACGAAACTTGCTGGAATTAAAATAGTAAAGATCATTGAACATTGCGCGTGCGCACGTGTGAGGGTGTGTGCGTGTGCTTACATACACATAAGTGCGCGTGTGTGCGTGCGCCCGCGGGCGGAAATGCGGAACAGCGGTGGCCACTCTCTTATTCCCCACTCCCACACGCCACAGATAAATATTATTATACTTAAATTCTAGACAACGCATTATTTTTTTTATTGTTATTGGTTTTTTTAAATAGTTATAACACTGTGCCATTGACGTCTTAATGTTTAAAAAATAACCCCAATTGTTTGCCAGAAATATATCTGAAGTCGGCTAAAAGTGAATATCTGAAGTGCTCGTAAGTTATAAAAAACTTTTCGTTATATAAGTACAAATATTTCAACGAACACTTGATCCGCTTACTTCAGATTCTGAAGATACGATCGATCTCACGAACTTTTATTTGCAATCGAAGCGTGCAACCGCGGAGACTGGAGAGTGACAGCTGTGCACTGTGGCTTACTCTATTATAGGACTATAATACGTAAATCTAATAACTTTTAAAAGCAATTTAATTTCGTAATTAATTTAAATATTGCATGTTTAGCTATTGCATATAATAATGTTAATTTAATGTTGACAAATATGTTCTATTGGCGACCAGCTGTCCTTCGCCTGGACACTGGCTGTGAGTTCGGCAATTAACAATACAATTAGTGCTCCCTAGTGTTTTTGATATCAACCTGTACGAGTACAGTTGTTTTTTTAGTGTTTATTTACATTAATTAAATGATTAAAACTTAAAAGTTAAACAAAAACAGAGATCTGCCAACCTACCTCATATGAGGTATGAGGCAACCATCGACCTCTCGTCATTGTCGACCAGCGAGCAAACTGACACCCTGCGCACTGCTGAACGCTGTCTAATTTGTTAATTTTTTTTTAATAATTTGGCGCGTGACAACGTATATTTTTGTGCTATTATATTCGTTATCAATTACGGTTGTTTTGGAAAAAAGGATTTAATTACATTACATCTCGAGTGCTTTACAGTGCATATTTCTATCAAAAAGTAATACCTAGAAATGAAGCAATGGCTAGTATCCTGAAAAAGCACTTTGGGTTTAAAAGAAACTATAATAACTTACGTTACATCATCGAGATATATTCTTATACTACTGACAGTCGACTACAATAGTCCTTTAGCTCAGACGTGATCGGTGTCCCCGAGGGCCCCCTACTCCCGCCATCTCCTGCCCTCGCAGCACCTGCCCAGCGCATTCAACAAGTATCTCGTTTCATTGTCAACTAAAGAAGTCAACACTAATATGGATGATTTATTGTTAATATTAACATGCTGAATTGCGTGATGGTGTTATCTGGGTAAGCAGAGCGATTTCTTTCTCGGAAGGCAGGTGCAGGTGCAGGTGCCCGCTCGCCGCAGGTAGCAGGTAGCAGGTAGGACGAGGTTCAGTTTTTTCCCTCCTTATTTGTAGTTGCTGGTGATTTAGTGGTTCCTTTTGATGTTATATCATACAGTAATAAACAAAACCTAGGTATGAGTTAAAATACTAGTTCTGTTCTATTATTTGATTATGGCGTTGACACTGACTGCTTACTAGTATATAGTAAATAAACGGAATATGAAATAATAAATAGTAAAAGTGACATTAATATGTTCACATTAAACAAATATTGTGAAATCCTATAGCTTTGGACTTGATGCTAGCACTGCGTCAACGATGACGTCATCCGGGTATCTTTATAAAAATGAATATTCGTATACATTATGTACTACACATATATTTTTATGATCAGCACTTTACGTGGAAATTGAATATCTAGTGCAATGGCCGTGAGGCATGTTAGTAAGGTTTATCTTAATATATAGTAGCGCTCGCTGAAGCTCGCGTGCTCTCACACATCATCAGCAACAGTGGGAAGTGGCCATGTTCCTCGTGGTGTGTACAATTTAATATACATTAACCTAAAATATGACCGCTCACTTACTACTGTCTCCGCCAGACGTGGTTCGGTGCTACAAGGGGGTGACTGTAACCACGACGTTTGGGGCGGTTTGATTTCCATTTGGGGGAATGAAATATTTAACATTTTCTGGCTCTGCTAACAAGGCAAAGCGTGGGATACCACTCAACGGAGTATCTCAAAACTTCCACTCCCCCCACGCTCCCACCATATATATATTCTTTATTGCACATGTAACAAAATAGTAAGAAAACAGTTAAAAAGTTATGTTTACAAAGGCGGGCTTATTTCTGAAAGAAATCTCTTCCAGCCAACCTATGGAAGTGGATGAGTGCCAAACAGCGGAATAAAAACACATTGCAATCAAAAAAAATATTAAAATATCAGAAAAGTATATATATTAACTAACACATTATATACATAAACACACAAAAGGTCCCCACTACCTACCTAGAGTGAATCTACTGTTTACTACAATATCTTATAAACGAAACAGGTACTTGCGTTACTAGAAGCACTTAGATAGCAGATGCCAGGTATTACGAAGTACCTAATGTGAGAGTAATTCGAACGATCTATAATTTATGCGCGGAATGTTACGAACTCCTCTAAGCCCGCCGACGCGCGCACTCGCAGCAGCTTACGGAGATAAGTTACGTAACTCTGAGATACCTCGGTGCTGGTGGAGACTGCGTATGTTTTAGTTTTACATTTGATATTGAACTTGATTCAGCATTCATGCATATTTGGATTATGAAGAATTTCTTGGATTTAGTATCGTTCAGCTACTAAATACAAGCATTTTCACTAAACAGCAGGCGCGCATTACATGTAACAGTTTACGACGAATATGTGGGATTTATCATATCTGTGTATATTAGTAGTGAACAAATAGGACATACGAGACCCGTACAGTTGCCCGAGAGCGCCGGCTGCAGCGCCGAGTGCAGTGCGGCTGTAACTCTGATCTAAATGTGCGGTCTTGACACACTTAGTGTTTCGATAGTAGCACGTTCGTTATATAACTAGGTACATGTGGGTGCATAAGACTATATATACTTAGCACCGGTCCAATCCTCGACGGCTCCTGGGGAACTAACGTTTCCCAGTAACAGAACGTTGGTACTACGATTTATTTATATATCGTACGTAGTTCCAACGTTCAATATTATCATTTTCTATTCCTTGTGGATTAATGCTAAAATTTCTCAATACTTCCTTGTTGTGAGTTTACCTTACGACAAGACCCTCCTGAAAGTGTACTTATCTACTTATGTATGTTTAAAATCCTGTTATTTTTTATGTTAGCATACGCTAATAAACTAATCGAACTCATCCCGATTATCTACGAGCTCATAATCAGTTCTGATACCACAAAGTGCACACATTGTGGTATCAGAACTACACACACACACACACATACACATACACACGCACACACGCACACGTAATGCATCATTACTGAAACGATATGTAATTTAAATTAGAAATACGATGCGCTATTACAATTGAAACATTTCCATATATACAAGTATTATACATAAGTACCAGTATTTGCACTCAGAACTTGCGAGCACATAGCCAAGAGGCGTTCAGCAACCTCCTTCGCCAGCGATTGTAGTTTTATATAATAAGTAAAAGGACATTTAATTTTAGCAGCAATAGCCTAATTGCAGCTTATGTAAGAGACGCTCGGTGATGGAGACGTGGCCTCTGTGGCGTGTAAGTGCACCTCGGACTAGACCGCGCTTACTCGTGTCGTCGATGTACTCATATTTCATGAACTTTATTTTTTTGGGTCGAATTGATTTCTCTATTGTTATTTTAATTATCTATATATTAGGTTAGATGAAGTGAGGCGTTAAGTTCCGAGGCTCAACGCAAATATAATCGTTAAGCGACGCGTCCTTAGAGGTTAGTTTCAACACCGGTACGTCTGTATGTAACACTGGGACTGTCGCTCTTTCTAATTGCAAACATTTAATTGTCTCTGGAAATTCATTTCCATCTTACAATTTTCTATTTGATTTATTTATTATTAGATTTATTTATTTATATTAATAAATTCAATTAATTTATTAAAATGTTAGTTTTGAATATCATGACATATTATAATAAGATGACATGGATTAATATAACAACTAGCAATACTTATTATAACATATGATATAATACTGCGACCACATATACTTGCACATACACATATATTATATAATTTTGTAAGAAATGTAACTGTAAGTTTCAAAGTCACACCCAC
The DNA here is from genome assembly GCA_013403645.1 of Heliconius nattereri. Classification (NCBI taxonomy): domain Eukaryota; kingdom Metazoa; phylum Arthropoda; class Insecta; order Lepidoptera; family Nymphalidae; genus Heliconius; species Heliconius nattereri. Next base: position 8,809,142 of record JAAIXI010000223.1, read on the forward strand.
GCCCGAAGTATCCATGTGTCCGTCTAATTTACAATCGACGTAAATACAAATGAGTTGTCCGCGGAGTTAGCGGAGTAGAGTACCGTTGCGAGACCCCGAAGTGGGCCGTTAACTGTACCGCGCTCGCCACTCCGCTCACGCGATACTTACTCTTAGTGCCTTGTGATTTGAACGGTAGTTGTGTGAACGATACAATTACGTTTTTTATAAACTACAATTCCTCAATGTCGCCCGCTTTAGTAAGTTTGCCACTCATTTGAATAACTAAATAATTAACGTTATTTATTCTTTGATATGAGATAGTATCGCACTATTCTACAGTATACAACAAATATAAAACTAAAGTGTACTTCTACAAGACGCTAGAAGAAGCACTTGAAGGTCGAGCGGTGCTATGAGAGGATAAGTGTATCCAATATATTACAAACGTAGTAACTAAAGTATTCAACTGTAACGAGGAAAGCCGGATGTGAGATAACGACGGTCTCGTTCATTATTTATATATTTATTTGACTTGAGTTATCAGGGATAAAAACTAGCTTTAATATATGCTACATACGTACGTATTTTAATGTCATTAAAAACAAATATCATAAAGAAATATAACCAATATAGATCGATGTTAAGAATAAGGAAGTTCACATCATTTCGTACCCGTCAGTCTGACAATGCACCGGCAGCGTTCAGTTGCGTAAGCGCCGCTACGAGCTTTGTGAAAGTTCACTTAGCGACGCTTATAGTGCAAGGGAGACACATTATATAGGTACTTACTTAGAGTTCCTAAGTCATGTTTAACAACTAAATCTAAAGATCCTTCTACATTTATTTAATAATAAGTTGTTTTAAAGATTCATTCTGTATCCCTCATATACAAGACAAGACAAGGTAGACAAAGGGAACGTACTCCCGTTTTCGCTGAATTTATTAAATATCTCATTTCCTTGAGTGGGAATCGAACCTACACCTCTGTCGCGTCTCCAGTCGCTCCCTTGTGTCCGTGCGAATGTGGAATGGGACTTAGTTCTTATATTCAAAACAAAAGTAAGTAAGTAAGTAAGTAAGTATGTATTAGACAACGACCTCGCACATACGAGCACTTCACAATTATATCACACTTTAGTTGACTCTGTGAGAGTCCGTTTGTGACGAAACTGAGAACTAAGAGCGGAAGTAGTTTTTTCTCATGACTCGGCTTGTTATGCCAAACTTAACGTGACAATTACTTAGCGGCGACCTAGAGAACAGAGAGAGAGGTCACTGAGTGAGACTTAATTGAGCAATCTATATTAGTTATCCATGTATTTAATAAATGTAATGGCACAGCTTAAAGGTAACATTTCTACTGTTTCCCACCACTGAGTTAATATCGCTGTAAAAACAATATGATATTGAAGAAATTTACAAAATTAAGTTGAAGCCTCGCGATAGATTAATGAAGATGCTATCAATAGCCAGCCATTGTACGAAGAGAAAGGGTATCGGGCACCCATTGTACCATCCCCGCCACCACCCACTCTGTGCCTATTATACTGCAGACAGACAGGCTCAGGCGAGGCAATATAAAAACATTGTTAATATTTTATAAGTTGAATGCTTTGTTCTGGATCATATTGACATGTATTGAGTGCAGTCGCATGTTGTGCGGGCGGAGTGTAAACGTAGGGCGATGTAACAATAGTGGAGGCCGGTCGCGGGCACGCGCAGCGTGAGCGAACAGGTTGTGGGCTCGATTCCCGCTTGAGACTAGTTTTTATACTAAAGAAAACGTTAAAATATTGTTGAAAGTTACGTAAAATTACCTTACATGAACGGTTTAACGCAGTACCTAATTGCCGCAAACCTGAAAATAAACTTCACTGATAAATCCTTAGGAGCGTGACACTTACATTAGCGAGTTATCATAATTAGCGTGTTCTCTATCCCGCTGACACGGTTGCGGGTTGCGGCCGCCCCTCACTACCCCGCGCCACTCACTGCGCTGTGAATATTAAATGGAATGGTGGCATATCTGTATTATAGTATTTATTATCTACTAGTTGTATTTATTCTTAATTCCTTTCTTTCGCTATTTGATAAATGGATTTTTGTTCCAAAGAGAATTGTAGTGAAAGATTGAATAGATCGATAAAGAGACGTATACTAGATTGTCTATTGACTCTTCTATAACTGCGAGCACATGTTGATTCTTACAAAAGAATCGACTTTTAAACTTAGAAATAGAACGAATGTAAAATATTCACAATAATGATCTTAGTCGGTTTCTATTAATATATTTAGAATTTCTCTTAATATATTTATCTACAGAAACATAATAAGAAAAAAAATAATAGAAGCAAGAAGAGAACAATACATATTTAATAACAATAATAAGCGCGAGAACATTTCTTTACTTCTTGTTCAGAGTCTGCGATAGACAACTTTGATGGCGGACCTCCAATGAAAGTGGCGCTGAGTGTGTATAGCGTAAATATGTGTCATGAGAGGCAGGTAGTGCCTCAAATATTGCCCGCGAGGATTCAGGATCATGGGTCATGGGGCCGTAGATATGAGTCCGATATCTCCAAGTATTCTTGAGATAAGGCTACCGACAGACAGACAGACAGACGAACGGACAAGAAAGTGATCTTATAAGTCTATATCGTCTTCGGTACGGTACGGAAAAATCCTAAAAATCGAAGAGTTTTTTATTAACTCAGTATAGTTACCGTTGGTTAATAATTAAAAGCGACATAAGCGCCCGCTGTACGCTGCGCGCAGTTGTACAAGCCACTTGTATAATTATAATTTATAGCCACTAAATTCCATTTGTAATCGTATTGCTTAACACTTCATTAATTTATTTCATTCCTTATTTTAGGTTTTGGGAAGTATAAATTATAAAATAGTAGCTATTAGTAGGTATACTACATATGCTTCACTTAGTGTTGTAATATAGCCAAATTATATAAAATGTTTACACAAATTGTAGGCGATCACTGTAAAGAAGTCTCATATATTTTTTCGTGAAAGAGGAACATCTGTTTCTCCATTTTCCATCTTATCCTAAAATTTTTACATAACATTGATGAAAAACATGACACATTTTCGACATGAACACATTTTTATTTCTATTTATTGTTTAATTATCTACTTGAGTAACTAACGCAAGTATTTTTTGGTTTCAGGTATGTATAGAGCAAACGCCCGAGGAGTTTACAGCCTCCGCTGGTTCATTTCAATCTTTTCGACCAGTTTTCTGAGCTACGACAGATTATATATTTAACGTTTAGCTCATAGTCTAGGCACTAGGTAAGGCACTACAACTGTAATGGTTAATGATGCTAACTTACATAACTGCGCAAAGATGTCGGAGCTCGTCTCGAACGTATGTAACGTGACACCCGTTTCCAATAAAAAAGAATCATGGAATTCGGTGGATTGATATTGAGTTATTTGTCCATTTGTCAGGCGCATACTAACTGCAAACTTGAGACTGGATTGCAATGTCAGAAATAGAGAAGGACCAGCTTTCAAATAAAACAATCATCAATATCGGTCCTCCCAGTCAACAGTTTTGACGTCACAAACATAAAAGGGCATATTGATGATCTTTACCTTTTACAGAATTAAAAAGCATAAAATTATCCGCACAGTAAAAAAGTCACTAATGAATAAAAAACAATTTGTATTAATAATATTGTACCCCACGCATACGTAGGTACTACTGTAGGTACTGACAGGCACCATAGCTCATGGGACACAATACAAACAATAATATTAATAGATTCCCATCGAATGTTATACAAAACTGGCCGCCGTCGGTCGTTTCTTCGATTGTCGTTCTTTTGTTTAATACTTAGTAACGATTGACCTCCTTAGTGTAGGATAGCGTAATACACGAACAACACACATCGGTATTTGGCAAGTCCACTCTCGGTCATGTATTATTTATACATATATGATCAATAAACATGTAAACAGTACATTTGCATAAAACCTGGTCAATATTTAGTTAAGGTATTAGATTATTCTAAAAATATTATTCATTCACCTAGGGAGAGGAAATAGTCAATAAACGACGGACGACGGAGAAATTGATCACGCTCTAACTAACGTAGTCTATTCTTTCTTGTGTTGTTACTGATATTAAATAAGGTCATTGTTATAAAATAAAACATTGGGTTATAAGTCTCAATTATAAATATTTATGAACATTTTAGACATTTACATCTCGCAGGTGAGAGGTCGCTCCTGACGCACGCACGACAGACGAAGCGACATTTACCTCAGTATAGTCTGTGAATGTTAAGTATTAGTTCGTGAGACGCCGCGCCTCAGTTCCGGGGCTGGAGTCGTTGCCTCCTGACCTTTGGCAATCACTTTCTATGATACTCTCAGGTGCCGAGAGTATCTACATCAAATTTGTAATTCATAGCTGTAATATAGTTTTTGAAACGTTCACAACACTACAAAAGTCTCCTCAAAATAGTCACGTTACAACGTCCTCCAAGGCTGGATGCAATTGGCACAATCGTGACATTCGCTAATTACTGTATTAGAGAGGGCTGCAAGTACACGTCGCACCTACCGAGTTGGTGGTATACTTACACCCGGCCCCATGGATAATAGGAGATTTTGTGTGACGGGAAAGCAACAAAAGAAGTTCGTAAAATGGTTACAAGCCGTGACCTGGTTTAGGGCCTGGTGTCTTTAAGCTTAACCTCTTTACGCGGCCTACTGGCGGCTGGAATGCCATACATATTTGTTTGAACTTTCCATGAATATTTACTGACCATTTATCAAACATTTCCCTACATCACCATACTACTTAACGGGCATTGTTTTTTATTTCTTAATATTATTAATTTCAATAAAATTTTAAAATATTTAAATGCAAGTAAATATGTTATAATAATGGTAATCAACTAATCCAGTGTATCCTGAAGTTTAAATATTATATGATGAAACATCCGACGCCTCCGCTACGTAACCACGAGGCGAGGTTCGCTGTGGTCCACTGCTTCGTCTCCCGCTAGCTCGAGCTTTTCTTATTCTCCTAACTGTTGAAGCAATATCAGTATATCAGTATCCTGAGTCGTCGCGTCGGGATCGAGTACAAACTAACCTATAGCATTTCAAGATAGATAGATAGATAGGACCCCATAAAGTTGTGCGTATTCAATGCGTTTAATTAGTTATAATATATAATTATAATTTTTACATGTACGAGTATATTACTTTCTATAATTAAATATACCTTGAAATTGTACATTTTTCACTTTCTATCTATTTTAAAGGAATCCATCACTATATACTATAGTTGTTATTGTGAACAGACATACTTCTCGTATGTCTTATAATGAAATATGATACATTTCTATATTAGGCTTGCTTGTGTGACGAGACCGCCATATGCTGAGACGTCCGCGTCTCCTCCAATCACGCCGAATGCCTGTAACCTCATGTTTTGCTTGTCAGGTACAAGTTCCGTTACGTTTTAGGAGATTAGTATTAGACGTGGAACACTTACATTTACTTTACTTTTATGAGTGGAAGGAGAAAATATATTTGATTTTAATGTTCGCGTTGACATTAAAATTTCTTAGATAAAATTTACAGATATCTTCGTATCAACATTTAGAATTATAATATTAACTTTCTAATTAGTCCAATATCAAATTAAGATATGCAATATTGATTGTTTAATACAGGTGTTGCAAATCTACGACATTGAATCGAATCTAAATGCAGTTTACGAAACAAAAACGTTCCCTAACGTCGCGTCGCAACTACGGCAACAACAGTGTCTAAACACTAGTTATTTTAACGACAAACGAACTCTCATGACGATTGACTTAGGACAGGATCCTTATAGTGTCTACCATCTCCGTGTTAGACGTCCGTCACTCGACAGCTCCGCGATAGCTGGCAGGTTACCAACACCTCTAAGCTCGCGTCTGATCCTCGCTCTCAGGATATGCGTCGAGCTCTGTGTCGTTTTTCCCTCGTATGCGTCACGTTCGTGGCGCTATTTCTGCTGCAGCCAGTGCTGACTGGGCGCTTGTTTGTTTTATTTGGTCGCGGACTGCAGCGCGGGGAGTTTGCGTAACGTGCCATTATGCACATGTGCGGGTACAATGAGGAATGGTAATAGGTATGAAATAATGCTTCATAGTTCGTTACAGTAAAGTTTTTACATATACAAATACACTAGTTTTTGTTTCATCAAAAACAACCAAGTAGTTATGATTTTACAGGCATTTGAAGTTTGCAAAAATTTCAAATGCCGCTAACAGTCCCGCGGCCGGCGGTGACGTCACTGGTGTTACAACTCGCTAGTCGCCCGTGATAGTTAGATCTCGCGCAGTACTTTGTTACTTGCCTGTGCTAAAGTGTCAATCTAATTAATTAAAACGGATGAGGGATTCGAAAAAGGGCAATCGGATAACCTACGTGTAATAGATGGGTTAATGGTTGCCGATTATTTATCGAATAATAGTGATTTCATCGCCGCAGAAATGCAAGGAGTAAAAATGCGAAGATAAGTTTTGTTGTCTAACTAGTAATATTATGTCAATTTGGGGTATAGATAATAACTATCTTATGTTATTTTATTTGAAATTATTTATTTAAAACTGTAATGTAACCTAACCTAACTAGTTTCATATTGTAGGTAACGCTATTTGCGTTAAAAGTACCAAACCTTTTATTCAAGTTCAAAGTAGTAAGATTGTTTTATAAGTGAAAATAATATAATAATAATATAACTAAATACATGCAGTAAGTTGAGCATGCACAATTTTTTTTAATGTAGATTTTTAATATTTTTATATATGTATATCTGAATAATATTTTTATTGTGATTATTGTAGATCGGCAAGAGAGAGTTATGGTCATGATGCTATTGCGTACGTACAAGTTAAAAGAGTAGGTTATGTATGTATTGCCAAATGTAGATTAAGGCAGAACACCGCGCACGTATTAAACCATATTATTGCATTTTAGAATGCAATGAAAAGAACCAATAAGTTAATACGTAATCTGCGAAGATTGTGCAGCAGAGGTGATTGTAAGCATACCATGGCATTTATAATGGGCTACATCGTCGAAGCGACGAGTCTTTAACAACTGCAACCAAGTCTTCTTTCTCTTGCCATTAATCCCGGCGTATGTTGCCAGGGTTAGGTTAGGGCCTTCCTGCTTAACGTACTCCACTTTACACGATCTGTAGCGTCCTGAGTGGTTCGTAATGCAGGACCTGAGTACTTGCATCCGATATAGTTCCTACGCTGGCGCGCAACGTTGCCATACCATCTTAGGCCACGCTCTTGGAGCATATCCGCGACGTCATGGACCCCAAGTATAGTGCTGGCCAACATTCGCTGCCGTATAATGGAACTAGTCAGATATATCATATATCTCTTATATATCAGCCCCTTGAGCTTGGGTGGTATTCTGCGGTCGCAGACCACACCAGTAACCTCCCACCATTTGGCCCAGGAAGCGCTTATCCAGCCATGGACATGGTGATCGATGCCTCCAGACTCATGCATAACGGATCCAACTTACTTGTACTTGAAAATTTTCTAACTTAACGGCTGGCTCAGGACCTATAAGAACAATGCTCGATTCAAGCCCTTAGGCTATGTATTCGGTCTTCGACGCATTTCGTTTAAGACCGCCGTTCTCAAGCGCACCCTTCCAGAGTTTCACTTTACGCTCCAGCATCGGTTGGTTCTCTTCAATGAGTGCAATGTCATCGGCATACATCATCAGCCATGAAGACAGGTCCTGGATGTGAGTCGTGACAGTACACTACATTAAATAAGAACGAACTAAGAGCCGAGCCTTGGTGAACCCCCTACTGTGATGAAAGGGTTTGGTGTCGCCAACAGCAGTCCTAACCATCGCGAATCGCAAAGCGGGATCGTGGTACATATCTCTGATAATCTCAATATAGGTCTCAGGGATCACTTTGGATCGCAATGCCCTCCAAATACATTGGACAAGGCAGACAGTTAAAGGCCTTCTGCAAATCTAATGCAGAGTTCTCCTTTTTTTCCTGTATGCCTCCATCAAAGTTCTGAGTAGTCTCTCCATTAAAGTACTGATTAAGTTTGTGGTAACGCCCAAGCCGAACCAAGTGTTGTTGGAAAAGATTCAAGCTTTCTGGTATTGATACTACAATAAAAATAAATTACATTTGTTAAAAATACAAAAAGAAAAACCGACTTCTAACTACGAACTAAAAAGTGAAAAGTAATTTTACAAAGATTTTCTAATTTTGAAGTGCCAAGTAAAACAAACAGGCTTAGTAATTCGATATTATAGTAAGGTTGTTGTAGCATTAGTTTGACTTCAAAATGATCATCCAATACTGAAAAATATTATTGGAAATATAGTATTGGATAAAAATAAATAGGTAACATAAGCAGTTATTACCGCTTTTTTTTTATTTTCAAAGCTTTTTTTAAATTTAACAATAGCGATAATGTTCCTCCTTCGCAGCCTGGGCTTCCACAAAGACCTCTTCTAGGAACCTTCACTCCTCTCAATTTTTCAGTGTTCTCCTCCAAACAGGCCACCCTTTTAGTGTCGTCTTTCCAACGCTTCATTTGTCTGCATTGATTTGAATACTACTCAGTAATTAAATTAGTCTTTTTTCCCGCCTTATTAAATTAGTTTTTTTTTATATGTCCCGCCCAGTTTAATTTTTATGTACTGTATAGTTTGATGGCATAAAATTTTGTTAAAAATAAAAATCATATAAAATATAAATAATAAAGAAATTTATACAATATTCTTGAAAGTAAATGGGAAAATACATATGAAAAATACATTTATAATAATATATATTCTCAGTTTCTTTAGAGGTAGGGGTATTAAGCACTCTTCAATTCGAATCAATGTTCGGATAAGAAGCCCTATAGTGAGTGCGCCTCGCCCCCTCTCCGCTCTCCGCTGTCGTCTCCTGCACTCGATGTACAAAGAGGTGCAGCTGCGAGCTTTTAGTTCCTCACAAAACACTTGGGTTGCTGCCCCTCGCGCCCTCTGCTCGTACAAAACCAGTCGGACGCGTTTTCTTGTCGGGAGGAGGTCGGGACTCGCTGCGGGTGCCTGTGAGGAGGGGCGGGAGGGGGGGGGGNGGGGGGGGGGGGGGGGGGGGGGGGGGGGGGGGGGGGGGGGGGGGGGGGGGGGGGGGGGGGGGGGGGGGGGGGGGGGGTGGCGTATGCGGTTAGACGACAATCCATTAGATGACGGTTTGCAATTATAATGTCCCCTCGGCTCGACTTGGGAACCTTATATTTGTATTTCTTTGCTTCTCTGAAGTGCACAACACGCTGCCTTGTTGATTTATGGTAATGGAATATTAATAATATTTAACGTATGTGTAGTGTACATATATAGGATAGGCGTCATGATATCGTAACATACTCAGACAATGAGTTTTTAATAAAATATTTACTTTAGAACAGGATATTGAATATTTAAAAGTATGATTAAGTACATCAGTAAGCAGCGCTGTCGGTAGTTACTATTCAAGTCAATTTTTCTAAGCAAATGTGAGCATTAGCGTGAACATTTAGATATAAAAGTGGAACCGGCCGCCTCTCGCGCGCCCTCACCCGCCACCCCGCGCCGACATCCGCCACCCCGCGCCGACACCCGCCGCCCCGCGCCGTCACCCGCCACCCCGCGCCGGCCGCGCTCTCCTGTTGCGAGACGGAGTGTTTGTAATTAGAGATAGAGCAAGGCTGCTGAGCTTTTTGTATTTAACTTTTTTTATTGAAAAAGTTGTATGATAGTTTTTTTATAACTGATTGAATTAATAATAAATAAATTTAAATGATTATATATTTTATTTAAATAATTGTGTAAGTATAAATCTAAGTTAATCTTTGAATCTAAATTATGAAACCCGGTGGTGCTAAACGCCTGAATAAAACAAAATGTTCTTCTCTTTAATAACACTATCTAACTAAAAGGATTCATACTCGTATATGACAATATAATCAATTTGGATGTAGGTACTCATTATTATCCTAATCACGATTTTGGTAAGTATTATCAGATTCACCTAAATTTTTAAACCACTAAATAAAAACCTAAAGAGTATATTTTTATTTTTTGGGTCGAAGTGGTAGAATTTAAATAATATTGCCAAATGCCCTACGAACTAAAGATAGTGCTTGCATTACGCGCAATGCGCACGCGCATGAGACCCGCACGTCCAGCGAGGACGACGACCCCCGCGGCCCCGCAGCCCCACCGGCCGGCGCCGGGACGCCGCCTCGGGCCTCGGGCTGCATACATTTTAATACAATATCCGCTTACATGCAAAGATGTCCTCTTTACTGGAGCGCAAATGAAGAGTACCTACGCAATAAATAGTATCAATTATTACAGAAACAATTTACTTATAAGTCATGCTAAGTCAGATTACGCTCAAGACATTTAATTAGGAGAGCGGTGTCGCCGGGGTTGTTACTCTTACTGGCCCCACAATACATGGCAAATACATGTCACAAAATAAAAGAACAGGACGCGCTGATAGCGTCCATCATCCCCTCATCCGGTAGACGTTCGCTTCTGAGAAATAAAACAATGTTCACTTGTTATTTCTTTTGTAAACATCATGTTAGAAAATGAAATATATATAATTGTTGCAATTTTAAATAATCTGTTTAGGATGTTCAAATAACATAGCACGCGCGCCCCTCCCGCCCCTCCCGCCTGTAACAGGAAGTGGAAGGTGGTGGGATGTGAGCTCACCGGCTCGTCATCATCTACTCTCAAATCACGGTAATCGTGACGGTTTTTGCTTGGGAGTGAAGGCTTCACGGGCGATGTGGTCATCGTTTAATTACCTTATACGAGCGTGCCTTGCGTTCGGAGCCCAAGGCCACGTGCGAAGATGCTTTTTATATTTCTTTCAACTCTTAACATCTCATAATATGTATGATGTACTGTGACTGTCTGTGACAATTGTTGCCAATAAATCCAATATCATATTTCTGTATTACATTAAAGTAGTGTAAATTATATTATTTATATGTATTATCCCACAGCTATTGTAGTGAATTGTATTAAATCACATTTAGAAGCACCTCGTCCTCGTAAACTGTTTGAATGTTAGCGTTAAGTAATGTACATGGTATTATAGTCACTAAAACGATTGGAATAGAGTATGTAATGGCTTATGATACATAGTACTGTTGGGTGCACGTCGCCGTGACCGTTCCGAGTCACTCCACATGAGGTCGGTCGTCTTCTGTCGTTCGCAATTATCCTTGGCTCGTCAGCAGGAAGACGTGTGAGTGGGTTCTTAACTAAGCCAGGTGATTGCAAATGTCCTGGCGTGCCCATAGAGGGCCGTCGTAACGCAGGGGCGTAAGCGTGCGCAACGACTTGTAGCTTCGATTCCTACTTTAGAAAATGGAATATGTAATATTTTTCTCTATTTAACCCATATAAACCCGCCGTGCCCAAATGGGTACACCTACAATAGTACCCTTGTTTTTTTTATATTGTTATTTTTATGCAGTTTATATCTAGAATTGTAAAGATAAGTAGTATATCCTTATGTTGTAGCCGTAAAATCCAATTAAAAAACTTTTACAATCGTTCATTTCGTGCCTTTTGTAAAGCTGTTTCACGAAATCTGTGAAGGCAAAATGTAAATACTTTTATTTTTAACTTTTTCTTCTAAATACATTTGTTTTGGTACAAAACATACTTAAGTACTTAGTGGTGAACATACTTAAGTACGTAGTGGTAAAATGGTGGTGGGTTTTATCCACACATACATAGGATAAATTCGCGGCGCCTGCACTTGCTAACCAATATAAACAGGATAGATTAGCTTGATTTTTTTCGTTACATCGCTCGTCACGATTTAAGAGACGAAAACATTAACGTATTCATGCGACGAGCAGCTTCTGCAGTACCAAGTCCGCAGCACCACGGGGTAGACCACTACTCCCAAAAATTTTGCTAGCAACTGAGACGTGCAATGTAACATAAAAAACGCGTTCATAGTGTTAAAAGTGTTATAAAACATTTCGTGTTGCAAAAATAGTTTCGAAAAAAAAAAAATTACGTTTTTTATTTTCTTACATCGATATCTATCAATTATTATCTAAAAAACCTTTTATTTACTGCTAGTTTGAGTATGGGTCTACATGGATTAATAGGTCTGCCACTTTACACGCAGCGTCTGCGGAATTCAGCGGAAAATAGGGAATAGAAGATTCACAGAGTATTTTAACATTAGGTTCCCAGGCTGCTTACCCTGCTTTGTGCGGGAGGGATACAGTGTGAAGCTAAAAAAGGAACATCTATTTTCGGAATGTATTAAACTTATAAGTTACATAGTTTTCATTGACATTATAAAGTTTTCTTTTACGAAAAGAATATACAATTATACATAAACTAGCGGCCCGCCCGCGGCTTCGCCCGCATGAAGTAAATGATTACTCATTTAATAAACAGAGTTAGTAAATAGACTATAGAGTAGTCAAATGTATTGATGTCAATGATTAATTTAATTTACTCGTTCAGAAGTTAAATGTTAAGTTAAGCTTTAATTGTTAAATTAATGATTTGAATATGGATTTATAATATTCTTCGTAAAATAACTGTAATGATTGCATATTACAAAAAATACCCAAATCGAATCGAATAATCCAATATCGAAATGGAATTCAAAATAATTAATCGAATATCGAATCGAAAATATTTAATTGAGAACCTCCTTCTTGTTTTGAAAGTTGGTTAAAAATTCAGATTTATCAGAAACAAATACAGATTTATAATAAGTATAAGTATAGATATGGGTTGCTTCATATTTGCAGGCAAACTCATGCCTTGAGTTCATTCAAATGATGAGCATTCACCTTTTTTTTTAATGAACCGATTTTGATGAAATAAACTTTAGATGTTAGGTTGAGTTAAAACAAAGCAATTGGTGAGTAGTTGCAGTAGACTAGTTTGAAGTAAATCGGTTCAGTACTTTCTGAGATAAGCGTGACCATACATGCAGACAGACAGACAGACAAGAAATTTAAAAAATATATATTCCTTTCTATTATTCTTTTTAAGTGTCCCTCTATCCATTCCAGTCAAAAATACTAAATGTACAGACAACATATTTTTACTGTTTTATTATATACAGAGTAGAGAAGAGATATATAGAGCGTCTTCAAAATCGGTTAAATACAACACGACTGTTGAAGATAGTCAGAGACTATATTATGTATATATGAAACGACGCGACGCCAGGCAGCTGCAGCCAGCTCTGGCGTGAAAATACATATTTAAGGATGGGCCCTTAAATATGCACTTATGTGCTTGTTGTACTCAACCGAGTAGGTACAGTGTGTCCGCCAGTCCCACACGTTGACTTTTAATTGTATTAAATATATTAATTATAATTCAATAGAACATTTTACAATTACTTTGATGTTTTAATCTATTATGTTAGTTGTAGCGTACCATGATACAATTAATTTGGTCTTGTTTACGTTATTATTTTTTATTTAATCTGTGTCCTGAATAGTATTACGACAACTGTTTCAAGTCGAAGTTAGTTAGTTGGCAACAATGTTTACTAATGATATTCTAAAATACTCGGCCTCTGCCCCCGACGCGCTAACGACCGCGACTGCAGACTGCTGCAGCGCCCGTCGTGGGTTCCATTCTCACTTGGAGAAAAGAATTATTTTCATTTCTTTAATATGGTAACAAGACGATGCGCGGCGTTGACACGACCCTGCCGTGGACAACAAAGTGTCTTGACATTAAGTTTCCTCGCTCTATAGTCGGAATAAAGTGTGAAGCTAAAAAATATATTTAAAAAATGGAAGTGAACGGTAGCAACATGCCCAAGTCTTATAAAAGGTGTCGGCTCTCCGGACGCGTCCTAGTCGTGCTGTACTCGTGTGCACTCGTATAACACATTCGGAATGACAGGTCATTCGTACACAATTTTTTCTAACTATTGTAAATGAATCCAAAAACAATATTGTTTTTAAGGCAATTTCTTATAATGCGGATGACGCAAGCGCTCAGTCGGCCACGACGCGGGAGAGATTAGTAATAGAATACAATTAAACAGTTCAGTAACAATTCTCCTAGTAAGTGTCTCAGCACCAGCAAGCAGCAGGCGGCTTCCTATTGCAGCAGTATTTCAAGAAATGCAACTAGCGCTATTAACATTACTATGTACCACTAGGGGGGTCCCTACATGTGAGGCACATCCTCACAGATAATGATATAAAGCTGATAGTATTAGCGCATTAAAAAGTTAAATATTGGCAATGAGACGTCGCCAACTCTGACAGCGCCTCACTGTCACTTCGCGGTCATGTAGACTTTGTAGAGAAATACGATTATTTTGTTAGACTTTTAGGTTTGGTCAAATTTTGTCAAAATTTTAAAATTGAGTGGGATTCTATTATATAGAGCTCAGGAAAATATTTCAGTGTTGTGAAGCTATAATGAGAACTATGTCGTTGAATTGTGAAGACGAACATAATATGTACATACGTGTGACGACGAAAAGGGCATTATGATATAACCACATGTGCCTGTGCCTTGTGCGCTGTGCGCTGCACTCTGACAATTGCTACTTTTGGTAGCTCCAAATCAAAAATCGTGCACCCATGCCTATTATGTAAACATTGCTTTTTGTATAGCGAGTAGGTATTTTTTAAGACATATTTTAAATGATGCTAATGTTAGTGTATTTGTTGCGTTGCAGGCCATGCGGGGGTGGTGCGCGCGGTGGAGCGGGGCGGGACGCGCGCGGCTACGCTGGCTGGCGGCGCTGGTGTGCTGGGGCGCGCTGGCGGGGCTGGCGCTGCCGCGGCTGCAAGGCCCCCCGCCGCGCGCCCGCCCCGGGCCCCCCGCGCCGCCCGCACGCCTCCTACTGCAGTCCGAAGCGGGCAGCACGCCGGCCGCCTCCACGGCACCACCCGCGCCCCCGCTGCCCGCCACCGACACGCGCGTTCTCTCCGAGGACGAGCTGCGCGCCGACGCCGAGCGCCGTCTGCCCTCGCTGCCGCTCGCCTACTGGCACAAGCACCGCAACGATAAGAACAAGTACTACAAGAAGAAGGACTGCGCCCCCTTCCCCTCCATCTACGACCTGGAGTTCCACAACACGTACTGGCAGACCCTCCGCGTCAAGACTGACGTGTTCCACTTCTACGGCGCGTACCTGGATGCGCGGAACACGTCGCGCATCGGGCCGGCGGTGCGCGTGTTGGGCGTGCATGACCGAATCAAGCCGACGCTCACCACGCACTGCCAGCTGTGGTTCGAGGAGCGCGAGGCGCCCGTAGTGGTTCGCAATCTGGAGTACAAGTACGTGTGGAACAACAAGTGGGGCAACTACCGCGACGGCGTGCTGCAGCCCTACCTGCTGGCGTGCGTGCTGCCCGCGGAGGTGCGCCACCTGGTGCCCGCCTCCGTGTCCATCGTGGTCGACCCTTGCGACCGCGCCACCAACAACCTGCGCGTGCACAACGACCGCCCCAAGCCGCCTGCGACGCAGAAGGAGTTCGCAGTTTGCGTGAAGGGTCTCGATTTTCTTCACGAGGACCTCTCCGTTCGCCTCGTCGAGTGGATTGAGCTTATCCGGTTATTAGGCGCAGACAAAATATTTTTCTACGAACTCCAAGTACATCCGAATATTACAAAAGTGTTAAACTATTACAACGAGCTCGGCGTGACCGAAGTGACGCCTATAACCCTGCCCGGAGGTCAGCCGAACCTGCCTGGCCTCCAGCACATGTACCTAACAAAGAAGACGACTCACAAGCGACAGATGGAACTGATTCCGTACAACGACTGCCTCTACCGCCACATGTACCAGTATCGGTGGCTGGCGCTGCTCGACATCGACGAGGTGATCGTGCCGCTGGAGGACGGCGACTGGAGCTCGCTGATGCGGCGCGTGCTGCCGCTGGCCGTGCCGGCTCCGGGCAAGCCGCCGCGCTCCTCCTACCACGCCTCCAACCTGTACTATCTGGACTCGTTGCAGCACGAGCACAGCTGGGAGGAGGGCGTGCCGCGCTACTTGCACATGCTCCAGCACGTGTACCGCACGCGTAACTTCACCAAGCCGGGCCAGTACGTGAAGGCGTTCCACTCGACGGACCGCGTGCTGGCGCTGCACAACCACTTCCCGCTAGCGTGCCTGGGCGGCGCGTGCTCGTCCTACGGTCTGGACACGCGTCACGCGCGCTTGCAGCACTACCGCGCCGACTGCGTCACGGCGCTCAGCAAGTCGTGCGCGGAGCTGCGTGCGCAGCCCGTGCGCGACACCGCGCTGTGGCGATGGCGCGCGCCGCTCGTGGCCGCGGCCGACGCGGCGCTCACCGCGCTCGGCTTCCTGCCGCCGCACCGGTGACCGCGCACTCCTCCTGCGATAGTATTACACTTATCTTATAGTTTATTTTTATTTTTGGAGTTCCTGCTACTGAGGGTCACCGACGTGACACTGTGCCTTCGATTTTGGATGAAGAAAATTTATCAATTTTAGTGTTTAAGGACGATGTTGTGGATTACATTACTTTTGACGAATATGACTTGTAGCCGCTAGGAGCATTTATCTAGGTATTAGTTGTATCTATTGAAACAATGTAATGTTTCATTGTAACTTGTGAAATTCAAATGAAGATTGCATGAGTAAGTTTTAGGGAAATGTTTATTTATATTAAGAATGCATCGATAAACACTTGTGTCAATCCTAAATAAATTCGATGCACAGCTCAAAGTTTAGACATATAAACATACAAGTATAAAAATGTAAATACTTATATTTGTCATAATGTAATTGCTGCATATTGTATGTGACAGGAGTAGCGCCTGCTGCTTGCTACTTCAGACAGGGATCGAACTGAATAAATTTGTAAAAAAACCACTTGTTTTATTTATCTGGTGACTCACAAGCTGAATACTCAGCACCCATGCAGTCTTCATCACGACCCACCGCCTAACCTCGGACTTATTGCCCCAATAACCCTTGACGAAACACGTAATTGCCTTCGACGCATGAAGAACGGAAAAGCGGTGGGACCTGACGACATTCCGATCGAAGCGTGGAAATCGTTGGGTTCTCTTGGTGTGCTCATGCTTACTGACCTTTTTAACCATATCTTGAGCACTGGTAAGATGCCGCATCAGCGGCGGTTTAGCTTTATTACCCCTATTTACAAGGGAAGGGGCTAAGCTTAAGCTTAAGCTCATGAGTCATACCATGAAGCTCTTCAAGCGCATGATCGACCTCAGGCTCCGCCGAGAGTGTACTATCTCTGAGTCTCAATATGGATTTCAGCCAGGATCGGGCACCATGGACGCCATTTTCGCCCTCAGAACTTTGATGGAGGCATACAGGGAAAAAAGGAGAGCTCTGCATGTGGCCTTTTTAGATCTGCAGAAGGCCTTTGACTGTGTGCCTCGTCAGTGTATCTGGTGGGCATTGCGATCCAAAGGGTTCCCTGAGGCCTATATTGAGTTTATAAGAGACATGTACCACGATTCCGCTTCTATGCTGTTGGCGACACTAGACCCTTCCCGATTACTCTGGGGGCTCACCAGGGCTCGGCTCTTAGTCCGTTCTTATTCAATGCAGTGCTCGATACCGTCTCGGCTCACATCCAGGACCAGCCTCCATGGCTGACGATGTATGCCGACGACATANGCTGATGATGTATGCCGATGACATAGCACTCATTGCCGAGAACCGACTGACGCTGGAGCGTAAAGTGAACCTCTGGAAGGGTACGCTTGAGAACGGCGGTCTTAAACTAAATATGTCGAATACCGAGTACATGGCCTGCGGGAGCCGGGACTCGAGCACGATCCTTATTGGTCCTGAGCCAGTCGTTAAGTCGGAAAGTTTAGGTACCTTGGATCCGTTATTGACGAGTCTGGAGGCATCGATTACGATGTCCAAGGCCGGATAAGCGCTGCCTGGGCCAAATGGCGGGACCGCAGAATACCGCCCAAGCTCAAGGGGTTGATATACAAGAGCATCATCCGACCGGTTCTTTTATACGGCAGCGAATGTTGGCCAGCACTATCTCGGCACACTCAGGAGCTTTACGTCACGTAAATAAAGATGCTGAGATGGATGTGCGGCGTAACGCGGTCTGACCGCATACGCAACACATTCATTTGAGGTAGTCTTGGGGTTCGTGACGTAGCGGATAAGCTCCAAGAGCGTCGCCTGAAATGGTTGGCCACGTTACGCGCCGGCCTAACTACTATGTCGGATGCAAGTGCCTTGCTATATCAATTCCTGGAGTGAGACCTCCTGGACGCCCAAGGAAGCGCTGGCTGGATGTCGTGATGCAGGACATGAGAGCCAATGGTCTATCCACCGAGGACGCAAAAGATCGTGCAAAGTGGAGTAAGTTGAGTAGGAGGGCAGACCCTGGCAATAGCCGGGATTAATGCCAGGAGGAAGAAGAAGAAGACTTGGGTGACTAAATAAACATATAACGTGAAAAATTTAAAACGAAAGTAAATGTGTCATTAAACATTTACTTTCTACGCTATTAACACTGGGGGAATGTTAATATTAAAAATAATTATTAGTTAATTTCTTTACTTCACTCAATTGTTCAGTCCAAAATTATAATTTGACCCCCATCCGCCTCCTACCACACCTCTATTACATAAAATAGCCGGGATTATATATTTGTATTATATATATTCAAAAAAATAAAAATAATTATCTATGTTATTATTTAAAAAAACTCAACTTAAACAAAAAAATATATTAGAAATGACATATCGAATAATATTAGAGACAGACACTTCCAAAAACTTTCTTAATTCCAACAAATTACAAGCGCCTTCGAATTTAATATACTAATGTGTAAAAACTATTATTTGCTCCTAACATACTTATTTCTAAGCGCTTCAAGCTTAAGTTTCGAAGGTGTCTGGCCGGGAGTTATAACTATGTTAAATATTTATAATTTCCAAGAAAATATAAAAAAAAATAGCTTTATAATATAACGAAAGTCAGATACTATTTGTTGTATCTCGGTTGCCCACATAACTGGCAAAGTGACTGCCACCCGAGATCCATATTCCCTAATAGGAAATACAGGTGTTGGGTGCTGTATGTACACATACACTTCAGGATTTACAAAATAACGAAATTCTAGCCCTACTGTTTTACTACTGGCTTTCTCTCTCTATAAGGCTTTTTCGCGCACCGCCTGACGGAGGAATGTCTTAACATGGGGTCTTCTGTGCAAATCCTGCAGAAGGCAGGATACAACGCGAAAGTAAAATAAATCACAAAAAGGAATAGCGCCTGTCAGATGACGTAATATATTTAAAACGACATAACAACAGGCGCAAAACAGATTTATATTATTTTTATAACATTTTATTACTTTCATTGATGTATGACGCTCATAGCAGAATAGGCTGCGGGGATCTAGTGTGAAGACACTTCGTTCCTATTAAGACACTTCCGTTCCCCATTTTCCACCGAATACTTGAAGTAGTGGCAGAACCTGTTGAGTGGCAGGAATCTAAGCCACGCTTTGGCTCGTTACCAGAGTGAGAAAAATAAAGGTATTAACTTTTTATTCTCCCGAGTGGGTTGCTTAAAATTGTTTGGGGCTGTTTTTATTCGATCATGGTATTTCAGTTAACATAAATATTTAATAAAATCATTCAATACTCGGCGATGGATTGTAAATGCAATGACTGTGACTTCAATTCGGGCGTAAAGCGGAGAAATATAAGTCCGAGGGATGCTGCACTGGCTCAATCTCATTTGTGGGAAAGATTACATTTAATTTGTTTTTATCGCTCTAATAAGCGGCGTTACATGAAAACACACAAAAATAGAACATTTAAAGCAGGTACATATACAGACGGTAGAAGATCAAGCACATATTAATAACATTTACAGCCTTTTTGTCTGGATTGGAACTGGATAATAATATACTTCCATAAATATAGTTTAAGATTGTGTAAGCAGAAGCATACATACATCAGGGCGGAGGTCCCCGTACGCAGTAGAGGCGCAGGTAGCCGATGGGAGCTGCGACGTTAATCGAACATCGTTCGTTATCGTGCTGACTCCATTTTTGGTAGCAACAATACCACCAGCACTCACTTACCTCACCCGACGCGACGCGCATACCAAATATTATATTTATGATGTATGTAAAGTACTATAGATAAGCATTCAATTGTTTTTTATAACATTAACTACGCTGTCAACTAATAAATATACAAACACTAAACTATTAATTCCACGCTGTCCATACACAAATAAAGTTACCGAAAATTATTTTGAAAGCCAACATAAGGTTTCAGAGACCGTCGTAGCGGAAGGGCACAAGCGTGCGGCTTTAAACGCGACGGTCGTAGGTTCAATTAGTTAGTTCCCACTCAGGTGGTAAAATATTTTTCATTTCTTCGCTCTTGTAACGAGACAAGGCGCGGTGTGCCGTCACCCAACACGCGTCATGCGTATTGGGTGACGGTCTTTACACTCTCACTCCGCTCCAAAGAATTCCTCTCACTACCACGATACTGATGGAAGTGCAGGATACTGCTTCAAGCTAAAAAAACAACTCCTTAATAGGTAAAATGGAAAGTTGTTCACAGATATAGGTACTCGTAGGTTCTACTGTAGTCTGCAGTCAAAGAACAAAGTCACCAATACTTCAACTGTAGGGTCTGTAGGTGTCATTAGACCTTCATGCAGGTTAGGTAGGATTTAATAATTTACAGGGAAATATAAGTTGACGATTGTCGACTGTTATGTTATATAAATATTATTATTATTGTTATTTATCTGCGATGGTGTTCACTCGGATATGAAATAACAGAGCGCGACGCAGACAAAGCATTGTAAGTACTTACTGGTGCTAGCTAGTACTACGCACACGTCTAGTGCTAGTTTAAATTACTTTTATTTAAGTCAAGTTTATCTACTTATCTACACAATATCTATAACGACGACTAGAAAAAAACCCAGGAGAGTATTATACAGCACAGTCGGGAGTTATTCTTGTACTAGAGTGTTTGGTGTTCCGAGGTGGACTCCCAGGACTGCTTGGAGCTCTTCACCTCGCAGCGCCATGGGCAAATGACAATATGTGCAATGACTCCATGAAATAGACGCTAAGAAGTATCTTCTCTCTTTATTAAAGGAAAAAATAATTATTTTCAATAAAAAATCTTTTATCTACAGATTTTTAATTTATTATTAGTTATGAATATTTTAGTTTGTTTACTCTAGTAACAATGCAAAGCGCGACGTTATGTACTCTACTCTGCACATGTGGTGCACAGTGCACAGACGGACTCTGCACATGTGGTGCACAGTGCACAGACGGCGAGCACAGGACACCGTAACAATGACGGCACGCTAGCATTTAGTACTTGCCACATTAGGCGCGGCCGCGACCACTCGCAGGAGTCGCAGGGCTGCCACGTTGGGAGCTATGAACAGAGTATCAAACGCGGGTTTCACGAAGCTCGGGAGTTCCTCTATATTGCTATCTATATAGTATCTTTCAATAATAGTATATTAAAAATAAAATTTACTTGAGTGATAATTTCCTCACAGTGTTATATTAGTGTTATATATTCAGAATAGCGTTATCATAAGAGAGCTGATAATGTTTCTCAAACAATGATTAATAAGATCCGGCATTGCTCACTCTCGGACTAATGACTGTCAAGTAATTGTACACAACCAAATAAGTTTAAACAAATAAACACATTTAAATATTTTTTTCTCGTTTCTAACGTTCCTTATATACTTATATTTGACAAATGCACGGACGGAGGAGTAGTCATAGGAGCATGTAGGAGAGGACATTCAATAAATAAACAAAACATTACACACACTACCATACATTCGACCATATTTACACGTTGCTATAATATATATAAATAGTTATTATTGACCTTGTACATTAACTTTGTAATTAAATTTAATAATTTAGGCGACGTTGATGTTCAGATTACTTATATTTAAAAAAACATATAATAAAATATATAAATTAGCTTCACGCTGCATCCCGCACACAGCAGGATGGGCAGAGGGAACCTAGTGTTAAGACACTCCGTTCCTCACTTTACGCCGAGTTCTGAAAGCATTGCGTGTTAAGTGGCAGAGTTCAACGCTGCGCTTTGCCTCGACACCAGAGCGAAGAAATGGAAATATAAACGTCAATAAATATTTCACTTCCTCGAGTGGGGATCGAACCCGCAACCGTCGCGTTACAGTCACAGCCTTGTGCCGCTGGGCCACGACGTTCTCACATATAAAAAAGGAATGTATATATTTTAAATGATGTAGCAGAGAGCAGGTGCCAGCCCTGGCGCGTGAGTGTGGCGCGTAATGAGGAAGCCGGCGTCGACGCTGAGTTAGTTCTGTTCCTTTCCTCTCTGCGAGAGACACCTACCGCCTGCCCACTCAGGCCCTCACCAGCTCTCATCAGTCCTCCGCCTAGTACCTGCCCTCCTGACGGATTCTTATATTGTAAGCTTCACACTCATTACATCGTGTAGGAAAAATAAGTTTAAAACAACGAATTTGAAGCAGAGATATTTACTAGTCTATTAACAAAAATAAATGTTTGTCTGTTAATTAGCATGTATACCGCACTGTTTAACTCACAACGAGGGATCATTAGGTCTCACAGATCACCGCCGTAGTGGACCTTGTCTTCATTATGAACGACCTGCTGTTGCTATTACCGAGATAGGCGACTCATAGTAAACACAAACAAACTTTAAATGAGTATAATATTATAGTAGACTAAAAATCCCCCTTTTTTTTATGTTTTATGTCATAGAGGCATTTGTTAATAAACCTATGGTGTAGTGTTTAAAACATATTAAAAATATAACTTTGCCTCTGGCCCTTTATAATTAAATATCTTGTTTATCCCGCAAGTGTCTAGAAGTCCCTGGTCTCTACGGATTGCCTTCATGCTCCAATATCTTGATTATATCGACAGTTGACTAATAAAGTACAAAAAATGTGTTCCAATAACATTTATAAAAAAATATTTTAAAATATGCCATTCGAAAATATTCAAATGTAGAGTTTCGTTGTAAAAATCTTTAAATATTTTAAAGGAATCAATTTAAATCATCAGCAAAAATGCCGCCAAAAAGGCGTCAAGGCTAGGTTTGGCGCAAGCGCTCAAAGTGTGACTATAAATGCGACCGGTTGTAGGTTCGATTCCCACTCAAGAAAATGAAATATTTATTCAAATTTATATTTCCATTTATTCGCTTCTGTGTCGTGGCAAAGCGCGGCGTTGAGTTACGCGACTCAACACGCAGTGCCTCCAGAATTCGGCGGAAAGCGGGGAACGGAGTGTCTTAACCTTACGTCCTCTCTGCCTACCCTGCTTCGTGAAGCTTCCTATTGCGCATGCTCATATATGAGTGTACGAGGGTCTGGCTTTATCACAATGCGATGTGTACCATCAAATACATCGCTATCGTTGTATTCGGGACGTATCGCAATCCTTGACATTCACCATTGACCTCTTTATCTTGCGCAGTTCAAATACCCCAACGAAATTTTTAGAATATAACGCTAAATCATTTTTTTTGTTTTAAAACTGATTAATATGAAATTGATTACATTTAGGTACATGTCTCTACGATGCCTCTATTATAATTCATGAGACAAAAAATTGTTAAGTTTTTATACTTTCTCAAAAAATAGTCGCTATGTACGAGTAGGGTGTACTCTTCACTTCACTTCACTCCAAGTCACTTGCGGGCTTGGAATTATTAGGTTATAGGTATTTTACAAAATAATTCGCATATCATGACTCCAGTATGAGCTATTTTTGTTGCCATATTGAAAAATTTTGCTAATTCAAACCAAAATCCCTATAATACATATGTACATACGTAATGGCTTCTTCTGATCTTCGCTAGGAGTTATTGGCTTACTGCCACATTGACCTCGAGGTCGCAGGGGGACGCAGGGCCAGGGTCGCGCTATCTGCACCGGTGCCGGTGGTGGGTCATTACATGATTACTGCTCATCGCCTAATGACTGCAGCTTGTACTTTGTAAACAGGGCACAGGGCGGCTGTGTTTACCGTGTGCAGGAAAATTTCTTTGAGAGACGCACTATCGGACCAACACCCCCTCCCCTCCACATCCCCCGCTCCACGCACGCCCCTCGAGGTTGAGCTTTATATA
Source organism: Heliconius nattereri (assembly GCA_013403645.1). Taxonomy (NCBI): domain Eukaryota; kingdom Metazoa; phylum Arthropoda; class Insecta; order Lepidoptera; family Nymphalidae; genus Heliconius; species Heliconius nattereri. The sequence goes on from JAAIXI010000223.1 coordinate 8,833,349, forward strand.
CTGTCGCTGCTCCCGGACCTAGCATACTGCTCCGTGTTCTCCAGTTCTCAACAACTGCTCGCATTATCCATCTTAAAATGGCCAAATTTATCGTGATGTTCTTGGCCTGCCTGGCTCTGGTAAGTTATTTCTAAATTCTCATAACTTCTTGCTACTATTTCATTATTACTTATGTATATATATATAATGAATTTTGATATAATATTTATATATGTTTATATGAATATATTTTATATTTATTTTTTTATGAATTTTGAGAGTAGTTTAATGACGTTTAATATTGCTTTAAATAAAAGTAAGCATTGCATTATCATCAGGCAACAGCTAGACAAGTTCGTCGCGAGGCGCCGTCGGTATTGCAAGACCTGGAGAAGCACGCGTCCGAGTTCCAGAAGATCGTTTCGGAACAGTTCAATGCCCTCAGCAGCTCCAAGAACTCGCAAGAGTTCAACAAGGCGCTGAAGGAGGGCTCGGACTCAGTACTGCAGCAGCTATCGGCCCTCTCCAACAGCCTGCAGAGCGCGGTGAGTGCTCTTCATTTAACCTTGTTTTTGTAATGCTATCTAATTTTCTCGAGCATTATGGTGATAAATTCATATATTTATTATCGCTTGAAAGTGATCCGGCGTCTAGATTACAAAAAATAGAGCACTTAGAGCACATTACTTACTTACGTATACTATTAGCTAATAATATATAATATAGTATTATCGCAGAGGCCATTGTGGCCGTTTTAGGTTCGATCCCCATTCGGGGAAATTAAAATTTATTTGCTGTGCCACGTGCGTGCTGAGTTCATCCACTTAATGCCTGATACGCCATGAAACTGATATTTTTTTGATTTAGTATTAACAAAGTTTTAAACTTTTGCATGTATAATTTAAGGTCCAATAATTGAAGTATTTCTGCATCATATAACAATTATGTACGTATAGGTTACTAATTCTGTTCAATTGATGTAGAGCTGGAAACACTAGAACATAATAATATAATATATAATAATTGGCACAGCTGAGCGACGCCAACGGCAAGGCGAAGGAGGCCCTGGAGCAGTCGCGCGCCTCCCTCCAGCGCACCGCGGAGGAGCTGCGCCAAGCTCACCCCGAGGTGGAGCAGCAGGCGCAGCAGCTGCGCGACAAGCTGCAAGCGGCCGTCAAGAACACCGTCGAGGTACTGCTATAGATCACGTCATTTACCAACAAGTCAAGCATCACATTTGTAGCAAAAAATTTATAAAACAATGTTTTAAGCGAAAAAGAGAGACGCTACATACATTAAACTAGATCTAAAAGATGATAAAATATATAAATTATATTAAAAAATCATGTTATTTACAGGAAACTCAAAAGTTAGCCAAAGAAGTAGCAGCTAACATTGAGCAGACCAACCAGAAGGTAGCCCCCCAGATCAAGCAGGCCTACGACGACTTCGTGAAGCAGGCCGAGCAGGTGCAGAAGAAGCTGCACGAGGCCGCCAACAAGCAGTGATCGGTCGCCAAATACACCTGTTGTGATAAACATTATATATGTACAATAAAATAGTTTAATTCATACTATTTCTTATTCATATCAAGCTACCCATACGTTACAGTCAATTTGTATTATTTTACTAAATATAATTTCCATTAGATGTTAGTACAAGGCTTATCACTTAATTTAATTTTATAATATTGTTATAAGCAAGCAAGAAAATGTTCGAATCAATATTAAATTTTAACTTGTAACTCTTTGACTCTATTTTATTTAGAATTATAGTCCATTTGGTTTAATATATTGTTGTGTTTACACAATAGTCAATTGGCAATCAGTAGAGAATGATACCTAATGTCTACCTAGTGTCTAACTAATGTCTAGCGTCACAACGAATTGAAGTAAACATATTTGATTTATTTATTGAGAATATGTAGCTTATACGAGTATTTTAGTGGCAAAACGAACTAACAAACTAACAAGACAAGTTCCGAAACATAAATACGTAAATGCCTTTACAATGTTGACTTTAATATTATTGGTGGTGGTTAACCACGCGTCATAGTAGAGTAAATTCATCGCCAACTTGCTATGTATATCAATTTGTTCATACATACTCTGCGGGGAGTAACTTTAAAGCTTGTTGTTTTAAATGAAACTCTTCACCAGACTTGCCGAGTATATTTAGTTTTATACATTTTTGGACACTCGGCGTTTTGGCTATTGATTCAAATATGATCGCTCGATGTTTTATTGCTATAACTGTACTGTGTAATATTGCTTCAACTACACTATCATTAACTTATTAATGTCAATTATTTACACAGAATTTATCATTAATATCAAATCTTTAAAAATAAAAAATATATATATATAAATTTTGTATCCGATCGCGGCAAAATTATGACGCTACGAGTGACAGATGACAGTCACCACAGAGAATAGATGGAGTACGTCACGGACTTCGCTAACGTTTGTTTTGGTTTACACACGAGTTAAGGAACCCTAACCCTACGAATATGCTGACGTACCAACTGACTCGCCTGATCTCAGGCGATCACCCAGCGATTTCTTCGAATTGTCCAATACACCTGTGTTTTAATTCTCGTGTTTATAATATCTTATTAGAACACTCTTTATTCTCACTTCGATTAAAGCAGTCGTTAGTCTTAAGATAATTGTATTAATATATAATTAATTAATAATTAATAATTATTCGGTTTTTTTTCAATCCCTTGACTACCGCAAACGTAATTCACGTGTCAGTGAGGATTGTATTTAATTTAGTGTTGTTTATTGGTTTAAGTGGAAAAGTTTAAGTTTTTAGAGGTTCCATATTATCAAGGTGTTTGGTTTTAGTAAGTGTTTGTGTTGTTATTAGTTAGATTGGTGTTATTATATATATTTAAGTTTGTAGGTTAGGATTTAAAATGGATCCAGACCGGACAGGGGACAGAGCCGGATCAGGGGGATCAGGCGGGGGCCTGATCCCCCTGATCCGGGTGGTATAGAAGCACAGGTAAACAGAAAAAGGCAAAGCGTAGATTCTCATCCTGATGTGGATATGGTTAAAAAAACCATAATCGGTCCTTCCACTGCAACTCCTTCAATAATTAATAATATTATTAATTAATATAATATTATTATTATAACTCCTTCAATAATTAAAAATATAATTAATATTTCAAAATATTTACACTCACCCCTCCCTTTCTGAAAATGCCAAGTCATACCTTGAGTCCGATAAAGGCCCTTTCATTGTGTATGTTTCGAAGGAAATTCCTGACCCGGCAGCTGGTACCTCCATTAGAGCTATCAGGTTTGGCCAGTTTCTGCACAAGAATAAAATTAACGACATCATTGATGGTGGTATTAAAAACATTGGTCGCAATAAGATTAGCGTTGAGTTCTCAAATGCTACCGCAGCGAATTTATTTTTGACTAACCCATTATTGAGTCTTTTTATATATATGTTGCCGTTATACCAACCTTTAACATCACTAGAATGGGTACAGTAAGAGATGTTCCCGTCGACTTCTCATTAGATGAACTTGTCGAGTCCTTGGTATTTCCCTCTGGGTGTGGTCAAGTATTGAAAGCCAGGAGATTAAATAGGAAGAATGTAAGTGAGGGGGTAACTACATGGATTCCGACACAGTCGGTTGTGTAATGATTTTATATAAATAGTTTTTATATTCACGATAATTTGTTATAACAAAATGTAAATCAACCTCTTTGTTTAATAAAAAGATATATTTAAAAATTTGTACACAGAACTAGCGCGAGTTGACAATTAAAAAAAAGACGCTGGATGTGATGAAAATTCTGATGCGCACTATTAGATTTGGAGCTGAAGAGGAAAGTGGTCCTTTAGAATAAAATATTGTGTTATAATTTAAGATTGTATAAGCCTAATGGTATCTAGCCCTAGAAGAAGTATAAGTTCTGTAAAAGTCCTGAGACATAAATTGTACAAGCCTAATAGTATTTAGCCCTGGAAGAAATATAAGTTCTGTAAAAGCCTCGAGGTGTTTGATTTCTTTACAGTTCAGAAGTGGTCCAGATTCCGCCCCAAAGTGAGGTACGTACAACAAAAACATGGAAATCAAGTTTTCCACTGCTAGCTTTTGTAGATATTATTGATCGGAGAGCTTTTGATTGAAAATTTAGTCACTTTAAGAGTTATTATGCATTTTATTAGAATAGTATGAAGATAAAGTATATTTTATAGAATACTATGAAGATTAAGTATAATTTATAAAATAGTATGAAGATTAAGTATATTTTATAAAATAGTATGAAGATTAAGTATATTTTATAGAATAGTATAAAGATTGATACACGGCTAAGTATGCCGTAGATGAATTAGTGGTCAGCGTACCACAGAAGAATGGTTAGAATACCATAGATGAATTAACGGTCAGCGTACCGTAGATGAATTATCGGTCAGCGTACCGAAGATTGATGATTGATATTATGTATTAAGAGTAAGAGCCTGCTTGCTCGAGGCTGGTGGTGGCCTCGGTATGTCAGGCGTAGTATGTAAAGTAAAGATTTAAGTAAGAGCCTGCTCGTGAATGATGATTGCGGCAGTCAGGCATAGTGTGTAGTAGTCTTTGTAAGTAATGTAAGCTTAAATTATTATGTTTGTTTATTAATATTGATTATTTTAGTATTTTTTTTCTGATTGATTCTGATTTATTTATTGACATTTTGACGATCCATTTTAAATAATTTTTGAATGACATTTAAAAGAGTATGCTTGTGAATTGATAATTTATAAATACATCAATTAAGATTATTAGTTTTTAATGACATTTTTTGCATTAATTTGAGGGAAATGGAGTCGGATACTGAGACGCACCCTAGAGGAACCACGCAGTAGAATGATGGCAATGACAAAAAAAAAAAAAAGGAATTTATCGAAAATGCAAAACTTCGATATCTTCGCGGCCGTAGGAGTGATTTACATCTTCTGATGAGCGGTTCATCTGATGTGATAAAGCGCTTCGGTGACATAAAGACAAGCAAAGGAACTTTTACTGGTATACAAAGGCAATGTTTAGATTTATAAATTTCTGTATAATAGATAAGAATTAAAGTTAAACTTTAGTTACTGGTATTATAAAAGTTAATAGATCACATTTAAATGTAATTCCGCAGTTTGTGTGACATATAGAAAATTGGCTTACATAAGTAAATAAGTGTGCTGAAATATATAACTGGGACGAGAAGCAGACTATAAATTTTGCTCGTTTGTTTATAATGGGTCTTGTGAGGAAATAATTCGTATCTGCAAATAAAGTTTAATAAAGTGCTTTGAGCGAAATTATGGTCAGCTTCTCAAAGAAATGAAAGCTAATACTAGACAATAAAAAAATATACATCAATATTTCTGTAATAAATTACCCTTAGCTTTACTTTTAGATCTGGTTAAAACGAAAGAAAAAAGCTATTTTCTGTATTAGGATACTCGATAAACCTATTAGAAATGTGAAAACCAGAAGACTTATTGATTTATCTCCGATATCATACATTAAAAGTAGAAAGTTAGTCTTACTCGGGTATCGGGTCAGGATTAGGATCAGGATCAGGATCAGGTACCGTCAGTGTCATAAATATCATAGGTCATAACAGTGTTAGTTTGGTCTGCTAGTTCAAAATTTTATATATTTAAAGATATATATTTTTATGTATCAATTATGGTGGCAACAAATATATTAAACAAGATAAATAGAAACGCGATAACAAAGTCACAGCATTAGGTTCTGCCACCAGTGTAGTACCACCTACAAGTTCCGACATTTTTTTTTATTTCCAGTAGAATTTATATATGTGATTTATATCGGGTTGGGGTGATTGGAATAAATTAATTAAATTTGTTTCTATGTACATAAGAGTTTATTAGCATACACACGTTACAATTTTATTATTAGCATAATTACAATATGTACAGACGTTGCAAGTTACGTGTAAATTAGAGAAACGACAGTCACAATTAATTATTCATCTCACTTTGTAGTCTTTTAGCTTTATCCAGTCTGCTTTGATTTATAGCAATTATTTATTTTCTTACGTTGCTTTTGTATTCATACGTATTCACTATTTTATTCTTTCTACGTGGCTGTCAATTAATTATAGACATCTGTCGGGTGTCATAAAAATGAAACGCTATGTTTAAAAAGGTAGTATATTGTCTTTATATATATTTTTCTCCAGTTCCAAAACATGTTATTTAGTACAAAATGTATATTTATGTATTCTGCCATTTTCTTTATGGTAGCGAATCGAAACGCACATAGAGCGAGTGTCAATATCTGCATTTCTTAAGCTCATAAATTTAATAAACATGTAAACTAAGACTAGTAAACTTCTTAGTTTCTCTTCACCTCTCTTGGACCTCTGTCCAGGGGTTTACTTACCTTTTGAAAATTCATCTGATGACTAGGCAGGCGTTAGTGCTCTAGTTGTAGATGAGATTTTACTGCATTAAAATATGGCGTTCCGCGTTTGTTGCTTACCTCGTCTTAGTCAAATTTGTCACGAAGATAGATGTTTACTCTCTTACGAACTCGAAACTTTAACAATTGGTAGCTCGTAAAAGTACGTAGTTACTTAAACGCGATTTTGTTCCCCTTATGACAACATGGTGGTCACAATTTAGTGTATTTTCGTTCTGGGACCGCATCGTCAACGTAGACTTAGAAACAATGTTTATACGTTGAAAATTACATTTTTAGCCGATTCAATAAGTTGTTTTGCAGCAATTTTGTCTTACAAACGTGCTTCATATTAACATAACGTTTTTATTCATAAACCGATTCTAGTCATTAAGCGTAAATGGGCAATAAAGATTTCTAAATTTATTTATAAAAATTAAAGTAAGTATCTCAAAAGAAACAAAAAAAAAATAGTTTTTGTAGCATTGTGTATACGTTAAGAAATAATACGGAAAATTCTTTTATTTATATAAATCATAGTCTTTAAAATTAGATTTAGCCTTCGAAATTACTCGTCCTTGATATATATATTTTTTTACTTAAATTCAGTAAATTTCAATTGCAAAAATTTGAGGAGTTTTCGGAATCGATTCTTTAACGAGTAAATTTTACAACGCGAAGAATATTTGGTGGTTTAAATGACTCTTATGTAAATATAGTTCAAAGATGATCGTTTCGAATATCTCAGCCACAGCCAACTCTCCTTGCATGTCATTCCGTGGCATGGTTACGGATTACTGTGTTAAGGTCGGTCTTGCATAATTCAGGGAACATCAGTCATCAGTCAGTTCAGTAAAACAGTTGTATAAAATAACTATTACGGCAATTAGCAAATTTGTCGAACTAAATACTTTAAATTGGCATAACTTTTATTTTTTTTTGTTTATGAACCGATTGTAATAAAATAAACCTTATATGTTTTCGGAAGCTTGCCAGAACCCAATAGTGAAAACCGCATTTAAATCGGTTAAGTCGATTCTGAGATAACAAACGCACAGACAAACGGACAAACAAACAAAAATTTAAAAATCATTGATTTGGGTTCTATTAAGTTAATAAAGGTCCCTAATAACATTTTTTTAAAAACATAGTTTTCAAGTAAAGACCGAACCTCTTACGATTTTATTATGAGTATGTATGTGAAGTAATTGCTATAACTCAACTCCACAATCGTTATTATATTTTTTTTATTTTTTGTTCACGCCAATAGCTCGACGCTGAATTTCTATCGAATGTAACGTTCTCAATCAAACATTTTAAGCACACTACTTGGCTCTGTAATATCTTTGATCCTTTTACTTTTGCTGAATGTACTGGTATGGATTTTTCTTTTTTTTTATATATCATCATACATCTATTGTGTTAATTAAAATTGCAACAGAACTTATACTTCTTCTAGGGCTAGATACCATTAGGCTTGTACAATCTTAAATTATAACACAATATTTTATTCTAAAGGACCACTTTCCTCTTCAGCTCCAAATCTAGTAGTGCGCATCAGAATTTTCATCACATCCAGCGTCTTTTTTTTAATTGTCAACTCGCGCAAGTTCTATGTATAAATTTTTTAATATATCTTTTTATTAAACAAAGAGGTTGATTTACATTTTGTTATAACAAATTATCGTGAATATAAAAACTATTTATATAAAATCATTACACAACCGACTGTGTCGGAATCCATGTAGTTACCCCCTCACTTACATTCTTCCTATTTAATCTCCTGGCTTTCAATACTAGACACCCAGAGGGAAATACCAAGGACTCGACAAGTTCATCTAATGAGAAGTCGACGGGAACATCTCTTACTATACCCAGTCTAGTGATGTTAAAGGTTGGTATAACGGCAACATATTTACAAAGACTCAATAATGGGTTAGTCAAAAATAAATTCGC